>JANHGO010008192.1:0-45647 GCA_024606505.1 Aquila spilogaster
CCGGCGGGAACGCACGGGCACAGCGGGGGGACCGCCCCTCGGCGCGCGGGGAGCGCACGGAGCGTGTGCAGCTCCCGCCTCCGGCACCGCTCCGGGCGCCCACCGCCTCACGGGAACGCGGACAAACGGAACGGCAGCGCTGGGGAGCACCCCGCGCACGGGGGACAGCGGCAGCGCTCTCACGCAGGGCGGGTTCAAAGCTCCCTCACTGCGGAGATGAGCACTTCAAGCACCGCTGCTTCCTTTATGAGCTACACTTGAAATAGAAAAGACAAACCTACCTGGAGCCGCACCTCCGAAAGAGCGGGACCTCCCCGAGGGCAGCGTACCCGGCACTGCCTTTATGGCACCTGAGCGCTTCATTGCCGCTGATGGCAGCAGCTGAGTGGGGAGCAGGGAGGGGCCGGGGGCGCTGAGGGCTGCGCTCTGTCCAAGGCAGGGGCCGAGCGGACGGACGGGCTGAGCGGACAGACAGGTGCTGCTCAGACACGTGCTGGCCCTTACTTAGGCCCGGGATTGAGTTTCTGTCACATACTCTGAACCCAACTTTAAAGCAGGACTTTGCTTCTTTTTGTGTGACATACTGAATCACATCTCTCCCGTATGCGCTGTAATTCCCTACCGAGGATAAACTCTCTGCCTTTGTTGTTTATCTGCTCAAAAACAGATCACCACGTTCTAAAATAGGGCGACTGTTCAATTAGTTCTTAATTGGCTTTGTTCTTTTCCCTGCCATTCAAACTAATTAGAGTTAGGTGGAAATGTCTGTCTTGCTCTGCTTAATGAGGATTTGCATTTACGTAAGTGGCAGCAGACCCCAGGTGCCCGCTCAGGTGCCACACTGCAGCACAGCACAGCACGGGCTCCCCGGGGCTGCTGCCCCATCCCTCACACTCCCGGCTGCGGTTGGGCCCGGGGTTCACTGCCTGGATGTGGACATCAAAGGGCTCCAGCTCCACTCCTCAGCTCTGCCCGGGAGGCGGCTCCCAGGGCTAACCCCGAAACGAGTAAACGCGGAGACTGTGCTCCGGTGTGAAGTCATCCTGCTGTCTCAGGTGTGCAGAAGCAGCACGCAGCCCCTCGGCCGACTGCCACGCTGCATTCACTCACACAGCAATGCATGCTGCCCAGGCAGCTGCAGTGAGCATCGCGGAACAAAGGACGGCTGCAGCCACCCACCCACTGCCCGTGTTCCTCCCACACCCAGACTGCATACCCTTATAAGTCCCAGGCAGTCACACACATCAATCTGCACTTCAATTTCAGTAACTGAGCTGCTCATCTACATTTCACTGCTTTACTCTACTGGGGGAAAAAATAGTCCCCTGTAAGGGCAGTTCTAAAGGCTGTGTTTGTTCTTCATCCGAAACCAAAGAGCAGTGAAATCAATGAAAGTCCCTCAGCATTTCCTAAGAGAGTGAAAGCTGCTGTCAGACCAACTGCTTTGCACCATCCACTCTCGCTATGGTTCACTGCTGCGTTCTGGCTTTGCTTGCTGCCCTGGTTCCTATCACTGCGCTTGGGGTCTGCCAGATGCCTCAGGCACTGCAATTACAAACCAAAGGAGAAAAACTGATCCAAAAAGTTTCACTTGCAGCACTCACCACGTACTGTGGGTGTTACTGGGAACGCACTCTGCACTCTGAGAGAGGCCGACCACGGCCTGGGCTTTCTCTTCAGTCGCACGGATACCCATTCATGAAGGTTCACCGTGCCCTGCTCGGTGCAGGGTCCCAGGGCAGCTCTGGCTGGGACGCAGCCCTGGCAGCAGCCATGCACAGCGCAGCACCCTGCCATGGCCAGGCCTTGCCCTGAGGACGCGGTGGTGCCCGCAGTGCCCGTGCTGCCCGCGCAGCCCCTGCTCCGCGCACTCACACTGTGATCTGTCACCCCATGGCTCCACAGAGCACTTCAGGGTTTGGGCACTCGGATCCCGCCGGGCTGAGCTGGGCAGCCCCGCAGGAAATGTGCACATCCAGCGCTGGGCTGTGCTCTCCCCAGCACAGAATCGTCCCTTGGTACAGGAGCGTCTCAGAATAACGCACTCAAACAACGGGGAAAAGCTCCTCGCCATATATCACGCGGCGGCTGAACGGATGCGCAGACCGCCTGCATTAACCCGGCAAGGAATAAGCATTTGTAATTTTCCTCCGAGGAATCCTGATTTACCTTCACCCTCTGTCTTAGTTCACTGACATCATGGTTCTGAGATAGATCATTTTTATGGATTACGTCTCACAAGGGCAACGTTTTAATGAATAGTAGAATTAAAGGTTTGCCAGGATTTTTTCAGAAGAAATGATCAGTTCCCACTGAGCGCATCCATCACGGTTATTAGCTCCCTCCCAGAAGCATTTTTCATACCTTGCAAATTGAAAGGAGGTTGAAGTTGAATTTTATTTCTCCGTTTGCCCACAGTAAATACAGTACTTACAGATACACCACCCGGAGCCGCGGGCACTTCTGCATTGGGTGTTTTGTGACGCTGGAGAAAACTCTGCGTGCACAGGACGGGGCTTTTTGTTTCCCCATAAGTCAATAAAAATAAGGATTTCCTTTTCTGAGATGCCTGGGGAACTGCTCCTGGTGGGTGAGATTTGTCACTTGCTCTCAAGGTCGTTGTGAAACCACCTGATATGCATTTACTATTAATAATGCCCAAGGAGAAGGTCAGATTGAGGTTTTGTCATGTCACGCGTGCTCTTGGTTCTTTATCTTTTGCAAAGTGGAGTCAGAAAGACACATTCCATTTTCCTGTTACCAGAAAATCAGGATGATCCGATGATAGAAGTCAGAGCCCGCGGGGGATTGCCAGGCACTGCAGCGGGAGGTGCCCGAGCAGGGCCAGCACGGAGCCACGCACTGTGTGTGCACCCGCGCCTTCAGGAGATCCTCTGCAGCAGTGGGGGCTGTGCTGAGTGGGGAATTGTCTGAACGGCTCTGGGACTGCACAGTGCGCGGTACTGAGCTGTTAGCACTTTGCCCAGAACCTCGTAACGTCCTATTACAGCACCTGAAGAAGGAGGAGGGTCTGGAGCCAACTTCTGGGAGACTTTTTCCATTCCCGTTACGTCCCAACGTAGCAATGTTCTCCGGAGTTTTCTTTATGTGCTGGCAGTGCCCTGCTCAGGTAGCGGCCTATCTGCAGGCACTGCCTGGCGTGCACCGTCACCGAGTGGCTCCTATGTGCTTGGAATGCTGCTCCCCACATGTAAGCACCTGTGTGCTCCCAAACCTTTCCCTGCCTCCACCACAGCCCTTCCCAAATGGCTTTGCTCGTAGTAGTGGAAAATTACAATTGTGAGGTTTTAGTACCAAACTGCCAAGGGTATGACCTCAAATAGCATTCTGTGAAACGTGTTGCAATGTTACTGGAAATGTTAAAGGGAAAAACGTTACCATGTGAGTCAATGAAGCGTGGTCTGTGGGGGCTCAGTCCTGCACACCATGCCCCAGCTCCCACACCGCGTTGGCTTTGGGGTGGTGATGCGAGGTCCGCAGCTGGTTCCTGGTTCTGAAGCCATGCGGCAGTGTGCAGCGGTGTGCAGCAGTGTACAACAGCATGCAGTAGTGTGCAGCAGAGTGCAGCGGCATGCATGGCATGCAACACCATACAGCAGTGTGCAGCAGCATACAGGGCTTACAACAGCATACAGCAGTATGCAGCAGCATGCAGTGGTGTACAGCAGTACGCAGTGCCGTGCAGGAACTTGTTGGCCGCCTGTGGCTGCACAAAAGTCACAGGGAAACAGCTCTGTGTGGGCTGTAAGAATTCACTTCATGGGATCTGGCTGCATAGGAGTTACTTTTACAGCCTCTCCAGCCACCTTGTGTGCTCCTGCAGCCAAAGAAACAGATTTATTAGCGCGTGCCAATAAATTGCAGTGGAACCTTACAGTGCTGTATATATGAAGCCGTATACAAATCTCATCACGGCTGTGCAAGTGTTGCCCCAGGAAGCATTACCTTACTCGGGATCAGGTTACCCATGGGCTCTGGTTGGTCTCTGTTCCCCAGCGGCATTGAAGCTCTGTGGGTGCGCGGTGCTTTGGATCCACAGTGTGACAAAGCGGCCCTGAAATCCGCGTGCTCTGTTTCTTGTGAGAAATCTGCACTTCTGCCAACACTGCATCCTGTCTGGAAACAGGGTCATATTTCACAGCAAGAATCTGAACGATGTAGAGCCATGTCTTTTTGAGCGTGTGGTGCTGGTAAACACCCGAGTTTTGTAATCACAGATGAGAAATAACACGATTGCGAATGGAAAAAAACACATATAACAGAGAGAGGGGGTGATGTTTTTAGACAGATGTTTCCAGAGAGACCAACTGGATGTGAAAAGGGATTAAATGAAAAGTCAATGGCGTGATAAACGATTCTCTAAAACTAGGGGAGTCAGCAATGATGGCAGAAAACAGATAAAAGCACGTAGCCTTGCTGCTGCTGGAGGCAGGGTGCAACTCCATAGCTGAGCAACAGGTAACAACAATAGCGAGCAACCTACAGCTACAGAGGAGTTTGCTGGCAGGATGCTTGAACCCACGTTCTGTGAGCCCCAAGCCCAACATGATAATGCTGGATAGCGTTATGTGAGATTGAACTGTTCCTATGGGGGAGATTTTCTTTGTATGCAGAGCTCTTTTATGTCATTACATTACTCCTCATTAACAGGAGCAGCTGTTAGTCAGTTTACCCAGCGAGCAGGTGCTGGCATTGGGTGTCAGGCCGTGCTCCCACAGCAGTGGTTGGAAGCACCAGGGGAATCGCTTTGGAGAAGGGAGCGGGCACCAAAGGAAGTGATCTGCACTGTTTTATGGGGAGGGTTCCATCAGCAAAAAAGCTCCAGGTCCTTGAAACATGGGCAAGCAATGATGTACAATGTGACAGGCGAGCCAGCATTGATCTCTGCTGCTCTTTCCAATCTGCTGAGCAATGGAAGCACGTCTCCTGCTTCCTCCCCCGAGGAGATCGTGTTTCTCGCCACTGCTGCTGGTTTTGTTTGGCAGAAGCGCTGAGGAACATGCTGGCTGCTTCCACCTGTGGGCAGCGTGTTCATGCTCCAGCGCCTGCCAGAATCCCAGTTTTCCTGCTATAGTTAATCCGCTATATTGGTCTCTGATGGGCAGTGTTATTTCAACAGATGACAGCTCTGTTTGCACAGACCTTCCTGGCAGGCTGTTCCCTGAGCAGTGTGGTGCAGCACGCTCACATCATGGACCATTTACTACTTTTGCATTATTTGTGGTATAATGGGAATCCCATTCACCTGCTCCTGTATGTGCTCACAAAGACTCGCAATGTGCCGCACAATGAAGGAAGAAAATGCTGCTCCTGCAGAGGCTGCCCCTGGCAAATCCGTTTGCCCTCTGGGTGCATGGCAGCTTCTGCAGCTTGAGTTGTTAAATCAGCCGCGGACCTTGCACTAAGCTGTTTGTTTCCAACATCACTTAACACCAGCTTCCAAAGAAGGCATTCTGGAGGTGTTTGAGATAACGTTGGCAGCTGCAGAGCCACTGCAGAGGGTGGAAATGGACTTTAGTTTACACTCGATAAAGAAGAGTTAAATCTGGAAAAAAACACTCATGCGGGATGGCAGCCGGGCACCAGCAGTGCTGCACACGTGGCTGCGCAGCTCCTGAGAACCCAGCGGGAGTCCCACCGGGCACACACGAAGCTGAACACATCCTGCGAAAGTAATGCAGAATCACGTGTAAGCATGTGGCTGTGTTTCTCGTTTTCATCTGACATAGACTTTCATTAAAACTCTGCAGTTCTGTGCGTCACAGGAATGTAAGATAATGCACAGGTTTTTATGCTTTTAAAATCAAAGATGCAGTGAACACAAAAGCACTGCTGTGCCATTCGGATGGAGGAATGGATCTGTGCAGTGGGCGAACCTCCTTCCCAGAAGCGATCCCAGCAGCTCAAGCAGCCACGGATTTAAAGCTCACCGCTGTGCTGTCAAAGCTTTGAAGCTCTTTTCTGTTTCCCCAAAGAGGACACGCGCCTGTTGGAAGCTGAGCTGTGATGTGTGAGCTGAGCAGGGGCTGTACAGCACGAGGTGCTTGTGCTCAGGCACACAGTGTCATCCGGCTTCAGGCTGCAGGTGGGCTTCCGGACAGAGGTACAATTAGCAGGCTCCCAGCCTCCATCCTCCTGCAGAAGCTCACTTTTAATTCTCCGTGCTGCCCTGTGGCTGCCAGACTCATGCCTGGAGAGGAAAACAAGGAGGTCCCCTGAGGGATGTGTTGCTGCTCCTGCTCCACAGACCTGAGCAAATAATGGCGGTTGAAGACACGGCGGCACGAAATACAGCTCTGCCTCTGGTTCCAGAAACTGCTCTGGACTGTAAGCAGCCTCCAGAAGCTTTGGTGTTGTTTTGCATGGAAAACGCACTGAGCAGCAGGCATAGCTGCAGGCACCGCTTCCAGCCTCAGCGTTTTACTGACGCTGCTCACTGCCACTTTGTGCGCTGGGGAAAGCAGCGGGAGCAGAGCGGAGGTCGGCAGCCCCTGCGTCCCCGCACAGTGCTTGGGCCTGGAGCACTTCATGCCCTGTGTGTATGGAGACTTCATTAGCTTTGGTCTTCAGCACAGCACGCCAGCAGTGACTGCAGTTATTAACACCTGCTGAGTGATGAGCATGCTATTGCTGCCGACGGATCTCCCCAGGCCAACCTTTCCTCCACGCCATGGAGTGCTGCCATGTTTCTGCAGGGCCGCCCCATGTGCTGGCAGCTGGCACCACTCGGGATGCTGCCAGAGCCCAGCACTTCACCTCCTGCCCCTCACTGACAACGGCTCCCAGGTATTTTGGCAGAAGAACATTTGCTGCCCTCAGCACTCTCGAGCTCACTGTGCATGGGAGGAAAGCGGTGTTCTGCTGCTGTGCCCCAGCAGTGCGTCTCCTCGCTGCACGTCCAGGCAGCACACAGCAGCTGCACAGAGCTCCTCGCACCGAGAAGCACCTCGTGTCCGAGCAGCCCATGGGAAGCGTCTCCTGCAGCTGGAAATGGAGGCATCCAAACAGGCAGCAAAGGCGCTGGGAGTTCTGCTTTCTGAAGGGCTTTAGGCACTGCAATATTGCGACAGCAATGAACCCACGTGCAGTTCCCATACCTGCAGGAGCCTGCACGTGCTGCAGCCGGGGTGGGCAAAGCACAGACGCCGTTCTGAAGCGCAGAGAGTTCGCATTTAAAACTCTGTTTATTCTTCCTCTGACAGAGGCAGCAGCAGTCCGGGTAAATGTGTGGGGAGAGGTACTAAGAGGACGGTGCTGTGGCTCTTGTGAGCCCGAGGTACGGCAGCTCTGTAAACACAGAGAGCAAAAGAAAGGAAAGTGAATTTGTCCCCATTGTCCTTGCATCCCGGCAGCTTGACCTCACGTCCTCTGAGTAAATACACTGACATCGTTCAAACCCCGGCAATGAAGCGCTTTGTTTTGCTTTAGAGCAACGTGCTCCACGGTCTCCGCCATTTTCTCCTAAATTCTCTTCGTATTCCTGGAAGCTTTTCCTCGGCTCTCGGTGAGCCCGGCTCACAGCGGTGCGGCCCGGCTGCCATTCCGGCTGCCATTCCGGCTGCCATTCCGGCTGCCATTCCGGCTGCCATTCCGGCTGCCATTCCGGCTGCCACACGCGGTTCTCAGAGCTGCGCACCCGCGGCGGATCCCGCTCAGCCGCTGCTTGCTGCCACGCGCTGCAGGCACGACCTGACCCCGATTTCCCGCCCGAATTTTGCCACCGTCCCGCACTCAGCAGTTCCAACCTGTGGATAACGGGGCACACTTGGCAGCATCCGCACCGTGCGCAGCCCCAGCCCCGGCAGCACGCCGCACCGCGCAGAGCCCGGGGCAGCTTCGGCACCTGCCGCGCAGCCGTGGCGGTGGGAGCCCAGCTGGCCCGGCCGTGGCTGCGAAGGGCGGGGCGTGGGCGCGCCTATCTAACAGCGTCTTTCCTCTGCGTACGCATCCTCGCGTGCTTTTCAAACACCTTCAGCATTTGCCCCGGCTCATTCAAACGCAGTGCCGTGAGCCGCGTCTGCGCTCGCCCAGCGCAGTGCGGAGCTGCGCTGCTTTGTGCCGCTCGGCTGCTCCTTCCGGGTGTCCCCGCGCCATTTTTTCCACGTGCACACTGAGAACTGCAGAGGGACGGACGTCTGCTCCGTAAAAGCACGCACGACCTCGCGTCAATTTCGCCTTCCCGGCGCGTTTCTCACCGAGGAGCGGTCAGCCCCAGCTCCTCCAGGGACGCGCAGGGCGGTAACCGCCGCAGCCATAGGGCTCCGTTCGAGGCCACCGCGCGTCCGAGAGCAGCGCTGAGCCGCGCACCGCGCGCCTCCGCGGACGGATCGCTCATCTCCCGCGGGACGTCGCGGCTCCGCCCGCAGAGGGCGCTGCGCGGCTCGCGATGACCAGCAGGGGGCGCCCGAGGGCGGCGCGGGGCTGCGCCGCGGTCCGCAGCAACGCCGCGTGCTGCTCTCCGTCTGCTGCCGCAGCGCTGAGTTGGAGCGATGCTGAGTTCCGATCGCACAGCACATACGCACCTGAACGCCTCGATTCTTCAGCCGCGCGTTCGTTCGGAATCCGGCCCGATTACCAGCCGCACTGCGCTGCACTGCACTGCAACAGCTGCGGCTCTGATCTGAATCCTGTCCCGGGCCCAGGAGCACTCGGGAAAAATTTCGGTTCATTTTGAAACAGTTCCTCTAAGCCGCTGTCGCTGCCCCACTCCCCACCCATTGCAGCAGCTTACTGCAGGCCGCACGCTGAGCTCCTGCACGTTGCGGAGCAGCTCCGGCCTCTCACTGCACACGGTGCTGTGGGCACACACACGCTGAGGATCTGCACGCACTGCAGGCACCCTGTGACACCCAGCACCGCCATGATCCCACGCTGCCCGCAGGGCGTGATGGCCGTCTGACTGCCCGTGGGACACCGTGGCCACCGGACCATCCATAGGACACCGTGGCCGTTGGCCCGCCCAGCTCCCTGCCTGTAGCTGCAGCCCATGCCCCTGTTCAGCCACAGGTGCAGACCTGGTTCTCCGTGCTCTCGTGGCACATGTGCAGCAGATCAGGGTCAAATGTGTTCCTCTTTGCATGTGCACATCAACTTTACAAATGAATTACAAAACCACGGATGGCCACAAGTTGCACTCCAAATGTGGAGCAGTCACATGTTACCTTGTTTGAAAACTTCATTCTGCAGCTGTAACTTAATGGTCTAATATCCACAGCAAGCAGTTTTCTGGTAAATTAATAGCATGAAATCTAGATTAAATACGATTGCTTCCTTGGCACTTACGTTTTGAGCTCCTTACCTTCCTAGTGTGTTTTTAGAACAGATGTTATTGCTTGGAATCTCATACAAAAGGATTTATAATGGTTAATGATTAGCAGCATATCGATGCATTAGGTTGCAGCAAAATTGACTTGGGCTTTGTCTGCCGGGTCGTGATTCATCTGTGTGCATGCAAGCAGCAAGGAGATCAGGCCCGAAGGCAGTGATGGATTGACTGCCCTGGGAACAGCACAGTGTGGGGCCCTGGGGGGCACTGAGGTGGTGTGCAGCTGTCCTGGTGCCCTCATCTGACCCCGGGCTGGGGCTGCCCTGCACTCACATCCCTGGGACTTGCTGTGCTCATCCTGGAGGTGTCCGTTGTTGGCAGCTCCCGCAGCACTGGGGCCGGTCAGCGGGCCCTGCTCATGGCTGCGATGGGACAGCTGGGACTGAAAAAGGTGGGAATGCATTTCACGACAGTGACAGCTCAGATACTGAGCGTCCTACAGTGCCAAAACGCGGAGGCAGCACATTCTGATGTGGGCTTTCGTGCCCACCCCCTGCACGACAAATGCTGCAGGTTGTTCAGTGACGACTTCTTCCCTGCAGATCTTCCCACCAGTGATGAATTCTGTACCGGCCTCTGCGCTTCACCATCGCTACACGATTTCTCATCTCTTAAATACTAAAAGAAAACGTAGTGAAGCAGGGTTCCCTGCGCCACTTTGAAAACACCGCCTCCAGCCTGGTGTTATCCAGCCTGGTGCCATTCCCCAGTTCCCTTCACAGAATCCAGTAGGTGAAATAGGAGCCCTTATTTACCCACAGCTGTCCACTGATTTTTTCTGCAAAGCATCCCCAGGTCTTCATGAGAGCTGCCCTGCGAGGGTCCTCCCCCCCGGCAGGACACAGGCAGCTGCAATTTGCCACAGTGAGAACCGGAGCGACGTGCTGGAAGCGCCAGCCCATGCTTTAGGAAGGCACCCCCGAAATCCAGGTACCTGTTGTCCGGTGATGGTTACTGTCAGTAAGGGGAGCCGACACCTGGTGTCCGTGAGCTGCGATGTGAGCGGGGCTGTTCGTTCCCAGGAGCTGCAGGGGGCACTCCGCCACTCGCTGGGAAACAGGCCAGAATCTTCCCGTCCAGGGTGTTCCCGTTTGTCAGCACATTCTGATTTCTTCGCCAGCAGGAATGATGCACAGACAGCAGCACTTCAGCCCCAGCGCAGCTGCAATAAGCGCTTATTGCAGTAGAGCAGGCGGTGCAGTGGCAGAATGCCGGGGGGCCGAGGGGCAGCACCCCGACCCCTCGCGGTGTCGGCGGTGCTGTCCGTGGTGGGCAGACAACAGCTGCCCGTCTCCTGTGCTCCCGGCAGTGCTCGGCACAGCTCCGTTGCAGACTGCTCGCACAGGCTCCCAGCAGCGCTCCCTGCCGCTCAGCCCGTGCCCTGCCCACGGCCCGGGGCCGTGAACGGAGCGGAACGGGCAGCGTGCGGCAGCGTGGCTCCGTTCTGTCGGTGAATCCACACCGACTCAGACCGGAAGGAGATGAGGACGAGGAGCTACGGAGCAGCGCTCACCCACTCCAGCGGACGTTCATGGCCGTGCATCGCCGTGTCATGCTATGGTGCCACAAAGCCCAGGACACAGCTTGGTACCTGAGTTACCGCTTCCTCAGTGTCCTGCACTCGGTGAGCTGGATCTGCCACCTTGCCTCCACGTGCAGAGCCCCGTGCAGTGCCAGTCTCCAGTGCAGCAAGGCTGTTCTCCGACGTTCTCCGACGTTCTCCAAGCGTTCTGGTTCAGCAGAGCAGGGAAAGACAACACAGGAAAGGACAGACGCAGAGGGATTCCTTCGTACTTGGAGGAACTGACACTGAGCAGTGACACTATGAACCATGACAACTGCGTTGCTGGGGCTCCAGAAAATATTAATTAGATAAATTCAGTCTTTCAGTGACAAAAAAAGCAACAGAAACATAGAGAAACATGAAGTAAAGTGTAACGAACTTATCTGCAAAAGCTGCCAAGCGTCTGTCACAGCCTACCTGCGCAGATCCCAGCGTGTGCCAGCTGCGCTCCTGCTTTTGGGAACTATTTTGGTTTCATTAAGTAACTTCAGAGATCAGTGCAGCCATTCGTGAGGAGATTCAGCACGTTAATGAACAAGGCGGACAGAGGAAGTCCAGCAGTGGGTCTCCTCCATGTTGTAAACTCAAGAGTGGAGCTCACAGGTAAAGCACTTGATCCCAAGCACAGAACGTACCGAGTGCTGAGCCCTGCTGCAAGGGATGCCCTCGGTCACTGGGGCTCCGTGGGATGCATCGCCGGAAGCTTTCCCTGCTTCCAAACGGAGTCATGCTGCACGTGGCCGCCCTTAGGATCACTACCAGAGGTGCTCCATGCCATCACTCCTCGCTGGAGGTGAAAGGAAACTTTTATCGTGAGATTTTGTGGGGCGCAGATCTCCTGCACCCCATGGCTTTCAGATCTGATATTTTTACTGTTGTCTTCATTCCTCAGTTAACCCAATGATGGGGAAAATAGAGTCTGCTGGCAGCATTAGCTCCTGCGGTTTGGTTTTCTGAAAGCACTTGGAAACAGATGTCGAGAATTACAGCAGGTGGGTTCACCAGGCAGGTGTCCTGCACTGCAAAGCCTGCGCTCACCCTCCGCAGTGCAGCCTGCCCGCCCCTATGCCCGTAACAGCGAGCACGCTAACAGCACAGCCAGGCTGGGCATGCTGAGCATTGCTGGCGTAGGACAGGGGCTGCAAGGCCGCGGTTTGGCAGGGCAGTGTCTGCTGTGCCTGGGTGTCGCCGGCTGCAGGCAGCGCCTGGCAGCAGCCTCCTGTGACGTGGGCACTGCCGGGTTGGGGCAGGCACACCTGTGGCAGGCATGGGGTGTGATGGGGATCCTGCAGCACCACTGGGGTGGGCTGAAACTGGCCCTGGCCTTGTGCAAGGGGGTGTGGGAGCAGGGAAGGGCGGGTGGGCTGGGCAGGGACATCGGGCTTATCTGTGCATTGAAGTTCCTCTTCCTCTCCTCCTCCTTCTTCTCCTCCTTGCACCGGCACAGGGCTGCCCCAGCCCTCACCAGAGCAGCGCTCCACCTGGAAGGAAAAAGTCTGCACTGAAACACTACACCTGGGCCATGGCACAACCGGGCATCTGCAGCCAGGGGACCTCACAGCCAGGGGACCTCACAGCCAGGGGACCTCACAGCCAGGGGACCTCAGCACTGCGGCAGCTGCAGCCCGGCACTGACACTGCAGCAGCTCCTGACTGAGCCGTGAGAAGTCAAAAAGGCCATACAAGAGTTAAAGCGCAGCAAAGCTACCATAAATATTATGCAGCTGTTTATTACGGTGACATTTCAACAAGGAAATCCTCCTGTCTGCGCAGCACAGGAAGCAGTCCCCCTGGAATAAGCACACGCAGCAGACGCAGACAAAGACCACTTGGCAGCAGAACGGCTGCATGCTGGCTGTGGGTCACCTCTGTGCTGCGGGGGACACTCGCACGGCCCAGAGCGGCTGTGCTGCAGATGCAGTGCAGCTGTCTGCCAAGTGCTGCAGGGCATTAGGAACTTTATCACACAGTGTATCAACACTGCATCTCAGCCAAACTCCTCATCCGCCCCTGGCAGGTGAGGGATCCCCAGCTCAGGCTCAGTGGGCAGCTACTGACCCAAAGCAGGAAGATCCACAGTTGTTATTACCATTTTAACTAATGCAACCACAGATGCCATTTTTGTAACACGCTGAGGTGAGCTCAGTCCACATAAAATGCAGTCCCTATTTTCCCGTTGCGTTGCTGACTTTAATAAACTTGCTCATATCTGGGGATCAAGTTCCTCTTGCAGTGTTAGTTCAGCAGCACAGCATTGAGCAGAGCCAGTCAGACTGTGCTCTGCACATTAGCCAAGCCACAAATGTTCTCTTCTTGAGTCCCAACACCAGCAGCCGCACAGAGAGGACACAGGGCAGCGGGTACAGGTGGCACCGGCAGAAGATGCTTCTTGCCACCAGGAGGAAACGTTTCCCAGTGAGAGCCATCAGCCACTGTACAGCCTCCCCTGGCGTGGGTCCCCAGTGCCAGAGGATTTTGGGGAGCGAAGGACAAAGGCAGTGTGAGCCCCCGGCATGTCCTCCCATGGCAGCTGGGATAGCAGGCTCCCCTCCACCTGGGCTGCGCTGCGGTTCTATGGGTCAGTCTGTAGTGCAGTCCCACGCACGTTCTGAAATGCTTCGGAAGAAAGAAAAGAAAGAAAATGCCTCTCCTTGCACTGAGATATAGGGCACGCAGGGTGCCCATGCATCGGCCTCCTTGGCTGCCTGCTGCTGCTTCTGCTCCGTGCCTGCTCCTGCCCTGAAGAGCTGCCGGTATTTCCTTTGCTGGCACACGGTGACCTGCTTTGGGCGCCAGCATGGCAGGGGAGGAATTAATGCAGACAGATAATGGAATTTGCTGTGGAAAATGTTATTAATTTGACATCTGATTTATGCAAAGTCAGGTGAGAAGTGGGGCACCGTGCAGCGTCACAAGGCCTGAGCTCAAAAAACAGCTCAGGAGCTGTCCTGGCACTCTGCAGCCTCACATTCAAATACTAACTTGAAATCTTTCATTTCAAAACACCATTTCAGAAGCACAGCATGGGGAAAGCTGCACCCTCCCGCTGAAACAGTTTCAGGGAGAAATGTTGCTGCTGACTTTAATGGTGACTACACAGGAGCTGAACGAGAGGTAACAAATTGCTCACACGCGGTGCGCTGTGTGCATCTGGGGAGCAGCAATCCTGAAGCTCTCTACCACATCCCATGTGCAAAAAGCAACTGCAGGGAATGCGTGGTGCTGCCAGGGGGAACGCCATCTGGAATTCAGTGAAAGCACCGCCTGGACTCTGGCTAATCAACTCCTATTGGAAACTGAATCTGTACTGACCAGGAATATCTAACGATGGAGATTAATACCAGGCAATGACTACAAACTGTGCAGCACTTGTTTGCAAACAGTGGCTTTTCACTTACGAAGTGCTATACTGCCAAGTCTCAAAGGGTAAAGAATAAAGTATTCAGATACCTGGACAATTCCAGAACATTCTGGAACAAAGTATTATAGCAGATGTTCTGCAGCACCCTCTGGAGGTGTCACACGATGTCACACCCAGCACCAGGTGCCAGTCAGTGTCACACCCAGCACCAGGTGCCCACCTGTGTCACACTCAGCACCAGAAACCCACCAGTGTCACACCCCCACACCCACTCATGTCAGCCGTGCGTGGCCCTGTCCTCCCCCGGACACCCCCATCAGCTCCCAGGCCTTCTGCCTGCTTGCTGCCCCATTCCCTGCTCCCGGCCCCCTCCCACCCTCCAGGCTTACACCGCAGGGGGATGGCAGCCCCTCAGGTGACCTGTTCTACCACTTTATGAAACACCCAGTGACAGAACGTAAAGCCTTCCCCAGACGAGCTTACCTTGCTGCCTTTCACCAGACAGCACTCCACGTATCTGATGGTTCTCTTCCCAAACACTCTGCTTTCTTTAGACTCAAATGCAGAAGGAATGAGAAACCTGGAGCGCAGTGTGATGGCTGTTCCTTTCTCCTGACTCAGCGTGGATGGGGGAAGCTCTCCGCTGTGACACTGCGAGGTCACGGTCCGTCCGTGCTGGGTGCATCCCTGCACAGTGATATGCCTCATTGCTTTGGCCCAGACCCCGCTCGCCTGTCGCTGGCTTGGGATCTTCTGGTGGCACGAAGTTCTGATGTCTGCTGACAGCTGGGCAGCACGTGTGTCCTACAGGGAGGAGGGGCAGGGCGGGCTTCTGTCTGTTGGTGTTTCACATTTTGGAGCTGTCTTCACAGGTTTGGTTATGTGAAGAATGATGGTGTGAAGCAGCGAACGGTTTAGCACCACGCTCACGAGGAAGCTTGGCAGGGCGAGCAGCCCCAGCCCCAGCAGCCAGGCAACACGAGCAGCTCCTGCACCGCGCTGCTGCTGCGTGCAGAGAGGGGATGTGCTGCAGTGCTGCCGGACACGGGGATGTGCACGGAGCTCTGCTGCAGCTTGCCACGTGTCACCGCACGAGCAGGACGTGATGCTTCCTTCCCTTTTCTTTTGTTATTGGTCAGAAACCATCTTTGTAGTCTATGCACATACAAAGACAAGCAGACAGGGATCAACGCTCTTATGATATATGACTACAGTACTAATAAGGAGATTGCCACGGTCCGTTAGACACACGCAGGGTATAACTCCGCGCTGCAGGGCTGCGCGGGCTCCGTGCAGGATACCCAGAGCACCTCGAGCACTCCCCTCCTGCAAAAGCCTCTGAATAACGTATAGCTGCCATCGATGGAAAAATGCTGCACCTGTGGCTCTTTGCGTTCTGTTCCACTGTTTCACTGCACCAAAAAAATTACCATTATTTAAATTTCAAACACGATCCATACGAACTGTCTGTCCGCACACACCAAGGCGCGTTGCTTCCAGCTAACCACTCATAAATATTCATCAGAGAATTATGGAGCTGTTAACGAGGGTAACTGCCGAGGAGCGTTCATTAGCTGTCTTCCACAAGAAATGACATTTGCATCTTTTCAGTGTGGAAATCGTCTCTGTGAAATGGTGCCTTGAATGGCAGCAACACTCAAACAAGGCAGTGAGCACAGCCTCCGGGCGTCAGGGCGCTGCGGGCTGTGCAGCTGAGGCACTGTATGGGGATGACAAACAGTACTTCTGGTAAACCTTAACTGCAATCACGGAATCCTCCAGGTTGGACAGGACCTCTGAGATGAGCTCTGGGCCCCGCTGCCTGGCTGTGCGCATTTCCTGGTCCGAGCACAGGGACACGCTTCTCCCAAAATCACGGTGGCATGGAGACGCCTCTGTCAGTAACTGTGATTCATCCTGAGTTGCACATCGAGGTCACTGCCTCCACGTTTCCTCTGATTAATGTGCCAGCAGGACACACTGCAGCGCAGTGCAGGACAAGCTCATGTTTCCGTGGCAGTCCCACAGACGGTACCTCCGGGTCCCATACAGCCGGGCCAGAGCCCCTGCGGTCACAGCGGGTGGGGAATGGGGCTCCCGTGGAGCTGGTGATCGTCCTATAGCTGCAGCTAATGGAAACGCACAGGAGAATCCCAGGGGAGTGCTCGCCGGGTACAGCAATTATTCCTCAGCCTGAAAGGCAAGACAGGAATCGCATTCCCTAATGCCTCTCCTAAAGCGTAATTCAATAATTAATAGTTGCTCTTTGGCACTTGTATGGTAAAATAATGGCATCTGAGAATGGGGAACCCAGAGCAGCCTGAGGTTCCCCTCAGCGGTGATCATTCACAACAGAAGAGCTTTTACCCAAGAAATGAGAAACTTCTGGATTTCAGGTGAGATTCACAGCCACAGCCCAGGTCAATGGGCCACAAAGGCGCTCACAAAGCCGACCTGCTTCTCGCAGCCTGGGCTCCACCTGTCTCCAACAGAGAGCTCCTGGGGACCTGCAACAGGAGAGGGAATGTCACAAACCAGCACAGGAGGGAGGGCCTCTTCCTCGAGGCTGCTGGGTGCTGCGAGCAGTGCTGGGCTGCCGAGGCTGTGGAGAGCTGAGCTCCCGTTCTGCTGCTCCCACGCTGGCCCTGGGTTACTTCTGGTGGTAGAATGGTGATGCATTGGCACAGCTGCACGGGGGTGGGCAGTCCCCATCCCTGGAGGTGTTCAGACCCGCGGGGATGTGGCACTGAGGGACGTGGGCAGTGGGTGCAGTGGGTGCAGTGGGGGTGCGTGGGGTTGGAGACCTCACAGGGTTTTTCCAGCATTAATGGTTCTGTGATTCTATGATTCCATTTGAAGCTACAGATTGACCATGGCCAGAAACTCTTATTCTGAGTTTCTCTGTAACCACAGCAAGCTGTACAGAAACATACACATACAGAGGGATACATACACAACATCTTTTTTTAATATAAATAATGCCTGTTCTGTTGCACAGTGTGCACTCTGCCAGTGTTCCACTGGGCATTCTTTATGCATGGGGTGTGGGATGGGCAGAGCAGCAGCAGGGACATGTTTCCTTCTCAGGCAATTCCTCCACCCCTCAGCAGTACCTGCTGCTCATTTCACCCCTCTGTCAGTACCTGCTGCTCAGCACTGAATTGGCTCTTTAGAAATATAAACCAAACCTGAGTGGGGGCCCTGCGAAATAAGGAGATACAGACATTCCTGCTTCCCATAGGTGAATCAGCATCCATACGTGATGAATCAGGATTGCATTTTGCTTTGTTCGGATGTCTTGGAGGTGAGTTTGAAGCCGCCTGTGGCAGGGGTGAGCCCCAGGGGGTGAGCCCAGCCCGAAGCCTTGGGACAAGAGCAGGCATGCAAACAGGATGCTGAGGGCTTATCCTAAACGCATGGAAGTTACAAAACACTTTCTGACTTTCATGAGTGATTCATGGCTTTAACTATTTTGGGCAGACCTTTTTGAAGTCGTCAGCATGGTTCTGTGACACATTCCACTCCCCAAACCTTTGGCCAGATGTTGAAACACCAAACACATCTGACCCGTGGATCTCCTTTGCTTCCTCTCTCCCTGAACATGACTTTAACTTTGCTCTGGTTTCAGATGGTGGAAGCACTCAGCAATGGGGATGAGCGCCCGCTCAGCTCGCCGCTGGCAGCTGCGCCGTGGGATGCCGGTGGTGCTCAGCTGCCCGCAGGCACAGCTCACTGCTGGGTGCGGGGTGCTTCCTGCACGCACTGCACCAGCCTGACCTGAGCACCGTGTTCAGCATCACCACAAAGCGCAGCCCTCACGGCTGACACTGGATTAAATCGGACAACGTAACAGTCAGGTTTAGCTGGATCTAATGTAAAGCTTTAGCACAGTATGGGTGAAAAACGCTGGAACTGGACAGTAAATGCGTCCCAGCTCTGTGGCTCTGAGGCCTCACACGGGGAGTGCTGTGGGGCGGGCGGGAGGAGCCAGCACTGATCCCAAATGCGTCCCTGTGGTGCTGCTGTCCTGACGTACTCATTGGGAACATGGTTCAGTTGCAGCGTTCATAATGGAGTACCCTTTTGCTGGGCCATATCAACACACAGTTCCCGCCACGAGCTCCCAGCAGCAGTCCATGGCACAGCCTCGTTAGCCGCTGCCCCTGCTCACCGCACTGCCACAGGGCAGCATTTGGGCCCTATGGTGCTGCCAAACCGTGCCAGTGTTCACAGGAGACGAGGCACTGCACGCACACGTGTTTGCATAACAGAGGAGGAAGGAGAACATCTCCGTGATTAGGGAGGAATGTTTCCCAGCACAGCCTTCCTGCAGCACAGCAGCCCCTCGTGCAGCAGGCACACATCACTGGTGCTTCCAGCGGCACACCTTGCAGGCGGGCACGGGTTCCCGTCAGGCCGGTTTCAGGCCGGTTTCGGGCTCTCCCCACTTTCCATCACCCCACCCTTACGCAGTGCTGCTGCAGCTGATGGCACTGCACATGCGCTAATCGGGGCCGCTCCCCACTGCCACCGTGTGCGGGAGCGCCCGGGAATTCCCCGCGTGACTCAGGTGTGACCTCCCCACGGGGAGCCAGGCTCCGCCACCCCTGAGCTGTGATCTTCCATTTCCCCTCTGTGCGGTGTAGCACCGTGACCCCCCAGCGGCACAGCGTGCTCTCCAGGGCCCCGGCCCGCATGGCTGTGCAGGGCAGCGTTCCCGCAGCAGCAGCCCAGTGTGAGAGCTGCAGGCACCCCAGTTCCTGCCCAGGGAGGCAGAAAACTTGGAAGAGAAACCTCGAAAGCCACAACACCTGCATGCTGCAGCCCTGGGGTCCTGCTGGACGGGACTCTGCATCCCTTTGACATCTCATGCATAAGAGAAGTGAAAAAAAGCTCTGAATATCACAGCGCAGAGTGCAGCAATGAGGGCTGACCCTGCACACACTGCGCTCAGTGCAGCACGCCCTGCAGCTGGCAGCATGGGGACTGCACTTCAGCACTGCACTGCTGGAGGGCACAGGCTTGGCATGTACCCCAAGCTCTGCTCTCCTCAGGCACTGGGAGCACACTGCTCCATCCCCATACACAGTGCAGCACTGGGAGCACACTGCTCCATCCCCATACACAGTGCAGCACTGGGAGCACACTGCTCCATCTCCATACACAGCACTGGGAGCACACTGCTCCATCCCCATACACAGCACTGGGAGCACACTGCTCCATCCCCATACACAGCACTGGGAGCACACTGCTCCATCCCTGCGCAGTGAAGGTCCCGCTGCTGCCGGGCACTGCACGGTGTGCTCTGTGCTCGTGTAGGCCCTGGGGTTTATTTTTGGACTGCTGGTTCTCCTCCCGCTGCAGTCTTCCCGGGTTCAGTCCGTTCGTGCACTGCTCTCACACCAGCAGTGATAGGCACAGAAATCATCGGTTACACAAACACAAACCCTGACACGGCAACAGCGGGGGAACGCGGCACGAAGGGAACTACTTAGAGCGGAGCTAACGAGGTAAAGGCTTCTGCTGAGCAGATGGAAGCGGAAAAAAAAGAGAAACAGAGCTCAGACAGAGCCCTCCAGCGCCGTCCTCAGCCGGGCGGGGAGTCCCGGGCACGGAGCGGGCGCAGGTGGGCAGCGCGGTGCCTGGAGCCCCGCAGGCGGTGCAGCTGCCGCGCAGGGAAGCCTGCCGCGTTCCCATTCTGTTGGTCTGTTTGAAGCGGAGTCAGAGGGTTAATCCCCACCTCGCGGACGCGGGGAACAATGCCCCGCTAATGCTTTCCTGTGGATTTGCTAATGAGACTTTTCTTTTCTGGAGACATCAAAGCAGGATCCTGCAGAAGAGAACTTCCTCATCAGCACAGAGAAAAAGGAAATCGCTTACTTAGTGGGAAGGATGCAGACATACCAAAGGGAAACATTTCCATATTCTTTTTATAGCTCTGAAAAAGAACTTAAAAATTCCCTGAAATCTATTTTCATCCCGGAGGAACGGAGCTTTGGGCCCCACCTCACAGCCGCGCTGTTCTCTGGCCCTATCAGTAAGAACACTGATAGAATGAATGGAACATCATTTTGTCGTTCACGATATTGTACCGTATTGTTTGAAAAGAGAGGAAGGGAGCCATGAGGAAGCAAAGGACATGCGGAGAGCCCGGCACAAACGTCGGAGGTCTCCCGAGCACTCAGGCAGCTCTGCGTGTGCTGTGACCCATCCCAAAGCACTGCGGGTGAAGCCCCACCAGGGCACGTCGCTCCAGCACAGGCACCCTGCAGAACTTCGGCCACATGGATCTCCAGAGGAAGCCTCGAGTTAATTCCATTAATGACCACCAACGTGCACGCAATAGGTCTGCATACAGACCTGTCCTGCTCACAGCTGCTGCTGGCTGCGGGCGCAGCATTCGTGCCCCGCTGCAGGGCCTTCCCACAGGCACCCAGCGGGTTCTGCTGAGCACGCTGCGTGCTGGGGGCTGCAGACACGCTGCAACTCTGAAGTCAGCACCAAGAAAAGCTCTCATCACAGCCACAGCAAAGACAAAAAGCCCCTGGGCCCACCCAAGGATGGGAGGAGAGAGGCCGAGCAATTCCTTCACTTCACTACATCTGTGAAGGAGCAGCCATGGAGCCAGGGCTGCGTGGGGCTCCTCACTGCCCCACCGGTGGTGGCAGAGCAACGGCACCGTCGGATGTGTTCCATTTCCTGGAGCTGAGAACAAACCTGTTGTCCATGGGGTTTGCTGGAGGTTTTCCTACCCTCAGCTTTTATCCAACACAGTTCAGAAGTGACAGTGTGGAACTGCTGGGCAGCTCAGACACGTTCCTGCCCTTCGGTAGCGCACGGCTCTGTGGGCTGCCAGCACCGGGGAATGCCCACCCACGGACACGGGCTGCCCTGGGAGCAGCAGTGCCCCCAGTACAGCTGCTGGGCCCCACAGAGGGGCTCCCCCGGGCCCCACAGCCTGCACGTCCTCAGCTGCACTGCTGCAGCCGCGCGAGGAGCCCTGCGTGGCAGCGCAGGGACAGCTCGTGTTTCACGGCACATCCACTGGTGACGGCTGCCAGTCAGCCTCACACAGAGGCACCGAGTGTCCACACAGAGCTGGCACAGCCACACGGCTGCACAGGCTGATCAGCCGCAGGTTTCCTTCTATCCCAGCCGAGCTATCTGTTCACATCTCCTGCAGAAGTGAATTCCCGAGAGATACAATGCACTGGGGAAAGAACATGCGTCGGTTCCAGATGTACCAACCTTCCAATTTGCACGTGGCCTCTTGAAAAGGACTGTTGTTAATTACTGTTATTACTGCATCAAAGGAAAAGCGCTCAATTGTAACCATTAGATTTAACTAAGAAAGGGGAATCAGAACCTTGAAAAGTTGCATGGAATTGCAGTGTGGGCCTTAGGAACGCCGTCCTACCCGAGCGTGCTCTCATCTCTCAGTTCAACTGATTTCTCCTTGGAAATCGATAGATCTCTAAGAAGAAATATCAGCGTGCCACACGTTGTATTTCATCGTGTAATGCAGAAACTGAATACAAATATCTATCAAGCCAAGAGGAAAATTTTAATTGCAAATCAGTGTGCTCCAAGCGAGGTGTGCACCTGGAAACTGCCTGGCACAAGGCAGCTCTGCAGTTTCCCCCCGGGCCGTCAGTGCTCTCTGTATGTGTCACAAATGCGCAATGTGCAGCAATCTCTGCTGCTGCCTCTGGAAATAAATCCCGCAGCGTTTGGCCACCGCGCGCCCAGAGCTAAAAATAACACTTGTGGAGAAGTGCAGCAGCAGGGCGGGCTGTGGCACGGGACAGCCGGGGGCCAACACACCTTATCTATAAATACCTCACCAAACCAACGCGGGCAAATGCCGTCCCCGGCTCCCGCTCCAACACGGCTGCTTTGTGAGCGGCTGCAGCGAGCAGAGGAATAACAACTGCTGGGGGAGGGCAGCCCCCAGGAGCGGGCACAGCCCCCGCCGCCTCGCTCTGTCTCTGGTGCAGTTGGACACTACCGCTATTTCTACAGGGGGCAATTACACAGAAGTTGAGGACTTCAGCAATGGTAAGGCATCAGCACGTGCTCTGAGTGCTCTTTACAGTGTATGCCTTCTCCCGAGTCAATGTCCAAGGCGCATATGTCAGCTATATGTTGCATTAATGCGGGCTTCCCTACCCCTCTGTTCCAGGTGCTCCCCTCAGAACAGCTTTGATGCCTGAGGCTGACCTCACGGGGTGCTCGGACACCAATGCCCCGCACTCAGCTCCCTTATGGGGCACTGACGGCAGCGGTCACCTCCCGGGCACACGGTGGGGACTGTCTCAGGCCCACGCCCGCTCTGTTTGCCATCGGGGAGCATCAGCACACAGAGGCACCAGCACACCCCAGCCCTGCGCTGGGACTAACACTGCTGTCCTGGCTCCTGTGTCACCCTACGGGCAGCCTGCACGGTGTGCACAGCCACAGCTGCACAAACACAGCTACAGCTGCATATGCACACACACAGCTGAGGACAGCAGCACTGCTTCACCAGCAGCCGTGCCCCTTGGACACCAGCACACAGCACACAGAGCACGAGGCGTGCAGAAGGGATGGCACGGTGCTGCCCTCCAGGGCCCTGCTCCCAGCCCTCCTGCTGACTGTGCTCAGAGCCCACCACGGATGGCATGCAGCAGGGCTCACTCTGCCTTGGGTTGGGATCTGCTCCGGCCTCTTCGTCGCTCCTCTCACAACCTTGTTTCACAGCATTTTTGCCACCACAGCTGTGTGCTGTTCTGCTGGGCATGCCTCATTTCTCACCATTTAGTTACTGAGCACCTCCAGGTGATCTGCACATAGCCAAGGACTGGAAACACGGAGAAGAGGACACCTGGGAGTCAAACGCACCTTCTGCCCGGCACAGAGCTCCCTGCACAGTCACCAGATGGGCTGGAGCCCTGCTCAGTGCTGCAGGTCAGCCTCCCCCCACGTCCCATCACCAGGGCTGCGGGGTGGGCTCAGACCCCCAGCCCCATGAGCACAGCTCAGACCTTGCTGGCAACAGGGGCGACTCCTCCAGTGCCAGCGTTGGACGTGAGCCTCTGGAGCATGTGTTCTAGACAGGAAGAAACACAATGGGGCAGGAATGTGTTTCTTATTTTGTTCCTCTGCACGACCTCAGCTCTTTTTATTTTCTTTTTCTCTGCACTGCTACGCATCTTCAGCCAGCACGGGCCCCAGCCCTTCTGTCTTTGTAAAGCTCATGTCCCAACCTTCTGCTGGCACTGCTCCTACGCAGCACCACATCCCTTCGGGCCCTCCCCATCCATGAGCCCCTTCCTTCCCATGACACCAGGCAGCAGGGACAGTCAGCGTGCACTGTCAGAGCTGGGTTTTCTTTTGCATCTGATGCAAAAATGAATGATGCCTGTATCCAGAAAATTCCTAGAGGATGAAAGTCCTGACTTCTGGCCATGGCACTCCTTCCCACTGGAAGAGAACTACAGGACCAATGTCGCAGTGCCAGGTTATGCCTATGGGCAATGAATTGAGTTTACTGACTTGTAGCAAAGGGAGAAACAGCCCTGCACAAGAAATGCTCTTCTACACAAAGCGTTTTTCCTTGTGTCTCTAAAAGACAACAGTGATTCATAATAAAGGAAATGCTAAGCACATCACGCAGAAAAGCGTGTGTCATAACCATCACCATTGTGCGAGCACCTGATCATAATTGGCTGATGGCAACTAATCCCCAGTATTGTAGTGGGAGGAGGGGAAAATGTCAATTACAGCTGATAATTAACATCTGTGATGTTAAGAATGGTTTCACATTGAAATAAGGATGAATTAAATTTAGGCTCAGAGCTGTGCACAGTGGGAGCACAGTACTGCACTACTATGTCTCTTTCAGGTGGGGCTGGAGCAGAGCAGTGAGGACAGCAACACTGGAGAGCAGGTGTCATTAAGCCAAGCAAGAATCATCCTACCTCCAGAGCTCCCTACAGTCCGAACAGAGGAGGAGATAGCACTGAGCACGTCAGGGAGCTGCTGATGTGCCCATGCAGTGTGTCTACCACTGCGCATTGCACACAGCCCAGATGCTGCTGGAAGCCCTGCACACAGCACGGCAGTCAGAGGGGTGTGCAGCGCCCTGTGCCTTGCGCTCCCCCTTTGCTGCAGTACATAAAGCCAAATGCAGCTCCTCAGACAAACCTGACTGCTCTGGAGCTGGCAGAAGACTGTGGGCAGTAGAGCTGCGGCTGTGAGCCAGCTCCTGCTGTCTGACTGACGGCTGTGTGCTGCAGGAGGCCGTGTTCTCTAGGTCCCTGAGCACAGCAGACCCATGGATCTGGCCCCAGCTATGAGCTGCAGCATGCCACTCCCCCTCCCCAAACTGCACAGGAGTGTGTTCTCACTGCACAGTGCTCCCTGACGAGGAACTCACCCCCCAGCCCTCCTGCTCCATTGGTGCACCTCAGTAGCCACCGCTGCCCAGCATGGTCTGAGGATGCTGAGCCAAGGCTTCAGGCGTGGGGGGCCTCTGCAGTCCCTCTTGTGCCTGTGTGTTTGCTTATCCCACGCAGAGCAGAACAAGTCACTTATGCTCCTTTGGCATAAGTGCTGTGGTTGTGTTCCTGTTTTTACAATCTCAGCGAGGCAGTAAAATTGAGCAGAAGGAAGAGCTGCATTTGCTAGCTAGAAGCCAAGTGTGCAGGGCAGTAAGACATATACAAGCTGTCCAATTGTAATGCAGAACATGGAAAAGTGACACTCATTTAAATACTGAAAGAAAACTCGAGTGCTCAAAACTTGAGGGTGTGAGCGCACGCTCAGCAAGTTTGCCAGCAACACCGAGCTGAGCAGTGCAGCTGACACCTTAGAAGGAAGGGATGACATCCAGAAGGACCTTGACAAACTTGAAAGGTGGGCCTGTGTGAGCCCAGTGAGGTTCAACACAGCAAAGTGCAAGGTTTTGCACTTGGGTCAGAGTGATCCCAGATAGGTATACAGACTGGGAGAAGAACTCCTTGAGAGCAGCCTTGCAGAGAAGGACCTGGGGGTCCTGGTGGATGAAAAACTGAACATGAGCCAGCAGTGTGCTCTTGCAGCTCAGAAGGCCAATGGTACCCTGGGCTCCATCAGAAGAGGGGTGGCCAGCAGGGACATAGAGGTGACCGTCCCTTTCTACCGTGCCCTCGTGAGGCCCCATCTGGAGTACTGCATCCAGGCCTGGGGCCCCCAGTACAGGAGGGATGTGGAGCTGTTGGAGTGGGTCCAGAGCAGGGTCATGAAGATGATCAGAGGGCTGGAGCACCTCCCCTACAAAGACAGGCTGAGGGAGCTGGGCTTGTTCAGCCCGGAAAAGGGAAGGCCAAGGACACCGTTGGCAGCAGAGCCCCTAGTAATGGTGCCCAGTGGCAATGTGCGTGGTGCCTAGCGTGCCCAGAGACCATTACCACACTCCTGGACCAGGCAATATAGCACTGGGGGAAGCAGGGGGACAGTGTGGGTACAATTTGAGTGGACCCCACCATCTGCATTCTCTGCACCATCACCTAACTGAAATTCATGTATGGGTTTAACCCCAGAGCACAGTGTACCTCTGAGGCCAGCCCTCGCTCCCAGCCCCTGGGAAGCAGCATGCACTGACAATGGCGGCACTGAGCCCACGTATGCACCCTCCCTGCTGGGGAAGAGACCCAAATTCTAAAATTAAGTGCTCAGAAAGAGCATTAGCCCACTCTGTATCAGTAGTCACTGAGTAATTCACAGCAGATCTAAGATTAGCTAATGAAGTCCAATGACTCATCCACCAAGCCTCCCTGCCACTGGGAAAATTCCATTTTTCTGTACCAACAAAACTTTAGTTGTGCAAATCATAAATGAACACGGCTTGGAGAGGTAGTGGCGACATGAGGATGCTTATCTGGAACCCACTGGCACAGACCGTGCTGGCCACTGGCAGCGGTGCATGCCTGCACTCCCTGCAGCAGCACGTGGCTGCTCCCCCTGCGCCCAGCCCTGCAGCGCCAGCCAGCACAACCCGAGCCCAAACCCCTCATTAGCTCACACCCATCAGCAAATTAAAGCCATACTGATTCGCTACAGGCTTCAGCAAGCAGTACTGCCGAGCAAAATTACGAGGTGGAGGAAAGTTATGAAGAGAATTAAAGCAGAAACGATCCCCCACCCATGCGCCAGGAATAAGATGCAAAACAAACCCAAACTTCAGCCGCAGGCACTGCAGCCCCAGTGTGGGACCAGCAGTGTGGGGCAGCAGCCGGACCCGGCGCGGGGAAGGAGCAGCCCCAATGCCCCGCAGCACCAAGGCTTCGTGACCACCCGTCCTGCGTACAGTCACCATCACAGCGCGGCTGCAGGTCCCTCCAAAACGCACAGATGGGGCTTTGCTCAGTGTCCAGTTCAGATATTCTGTTCCAGATACAGTGTTCCAGGCCACGTTAGGGTTTGGTTATCAAAGCCAAATGCCCCAGCCTTTGGTACCCATTGCCAACCAGCTTACCATTTCTGTATTTTTTCCCAGAGAAATTAATTTTAAGAACAACTTGCCCAACTTTGAGTTTCATAATATGCACTTAAAAAAAAAAGTTCAGAAGAAAGCAAACCCTTTCCACGCAGGACAGGCGCTGGGTTGGACGCCAGCAGCTCGCTCTCACCAGGCACCGCCAGCGCCGCTTAGAAAGGCTCTGCCACCAGCAGTAATAAAACCTGGATAGTAATGACCATCTAAGGATCCAGCACAATCAGAAAACCGACCGACCAGCAGCTGCCCGCGGCCAGCAGAAGGCTGCTTCCCCTTCACAGGCTGCTCAGGGCCTCTTGCCCACCAAGGGCAGCTGCAGCCCCAGGGAGGGTCTGTGCTCCAGGACCGCAGCCGAGCCAGCAGGACGTGTTAACACAAAGCACAGCTATAGCTGAATGTGGCCAGAGGGATCATTTTTTTTTCCCAAGGAGCCTGGTGCCAGCAGCCACGGAACCAGGCTGGCAAGGACAGGCGGCAGCACTGCCTGCCGGGCACTGGGCTGGGCAGCACACGAGTGAGGACTGTGGAGATTCTGGCCAAAGACAAATCTCCAGCAAAGGCTGCAGCCAAGCTCCATGCCTCCCCAGGCCCAGCACAGCATCTCACCGCATGTTACCACCCAGCCCCCGGGATGCACAGGGCACAGTGCAGCCCTGCTCCTCCTGCCACCAGCACCTCCAGCCTGCGGGACTGCGGCAGGAAAAAAGCTGGAATTCCACACATCAGTTATGAAAAATGATTGCCTCGGGTCAACAGAAGGCGTGGGGAGTTCATTTTACACCACAAAACGGTTGGTGTGGGTTTTCCCGTGGCCTGGCTGACAGCCTCTCACCATGGGACAGGAGGGTCGAGGCCAAGGGCTGCCCACGCTCCGTGCCACGTACTCACCACGGGGGCCGGCACGCAGCCGGGGGGCTGAGCCAGCAGCCACCGGTGCGAGACCACTAGCCCAAGCCCACATGGCACCGTCACGCCGCCTGCGGCACTCAGCTCAGCTCGGGGGCATCCCACAGCTCACCAAGCCACAGGTACTGCTAAGCCAGGTCACCTGCCATGTCCATCAGAGCCGGCTGTGCCAGTAAGAAAAGAGAGGATAACAAATCGGTAAGAAACCTTATTTTTGACCAGATACAACCCAATGTCTCTCCAGTTCTATAAAAGACCCCACTTCCCCATTCAGACGGGCAGAGCAGCACAGAGGCAGCCCCTCACTGCGCGGTGCTGAGGGGGCTCCCAGACATGACAACCTGCCCACGATGTGTGAATGCGAGTCTAAGGAGGGGGAAGGTGGATTGTGCGCACGTGGCTGTGATCTACAGATTCAGAATGTCTGCAGAACGCCTTATTACGAGGAAGCTGTGACAGGTTTAGTATTTAAGTTGGAATAAAATATTGAGTAACCCCTATCCCAAAGCACACCGAAGAACAAACCCTGGTTCTGCAGGCCCTATGCTTAGGAAATCAGCTGTTTGAGCACAAGCACAGCTGTAGTGCTCAGGAGGAAACCTCCAAAACCACAGCGTGGAGCAGAGAAGGCTATAATAAGCCGTTAGTGTAACAGGAACTGAAATGAACTGAAGCTGCCCCACCATTTCCTAAAGCCACATGCAAGTTTTAGAATTATACGAAGGGAAACCTTAAAAACGGAGCAAAAAGAACAGTGTCACCAGGCATAGGAACTGGTTAGTGGTGTTCAATGGGAACACAAAACCAGTTTGCAGAGAATACTGAAGACAACGTACTATCCCTGAAGAATTCCCACTTTTTAGCCAAATGGAGCATTGCTTTGTCAGAGTAAAAGACTGCAGAAAGCCGTTCAGAACTTCACATCATTACATATGACAGAAACTTCCACTTCTTAAAATCAGATAAGAAATGGAATTCCAGTGTGCTCTTGGCTTTTGCTTCCGCATTTGCTGCATAATTCTTATCACCTATCTGCATAATGGACCAGGCAAAAAAGGCAATTTGCTGCGAGATTTTTGCTTTAAGCCTTGCCAAAACTGAAGAACAATCCTTTCAGTGAGCCAGCTGCTTCAGCTCCCATCTGCAGACGGACAGCCACGCTTTGCGCTGGGATACTGCTTAGGGCTGGTGTGTAATCCACTTGCAGAGCTGAGCTGCGGGTTGAGGAAGGACGCACACACGGGTCAGGCCGCTGCGCGCCCCCTGAGCACTACGTTCTGTCTGTACTGAAACTCTGCAGCAGTGCTCAGTGAAGTGGCATCCATCTGGTGACTCACCTGCAGCTCTTTGGGTCCCCTCATCTTCATCCTTCAAGCCGCCATTAACACAAACACGTGTCGGGTCCTAGCAGCACAAGGATACAGAGAACAGTGCCACCAGATGCCAACCCTCAACTCTTTGAGAAGGGCCACGGTCCCCCCCACCCCTCAGAGGGCAGCGAGCCACTCCAGCCGTGACTGCCGACAGAGGGCCCGGCCAGGGCTCAGCGCTGACAGGTTCCCCTTCAGCTCCCCGTGTGCAGGCAGCATCACGCAACAGAAAGGCTTTTTTGCTTTCGGTGGGGCCCAGCAGGCTCAGGGATGTCCCACACAGGCGCAGGGATGCAGCCCCTCCCAAGGTATGAAACACGCCCTGGGAAAATGGTGGGACACAAAGCTGGAGGCTCCAGGTGCGGCTGCAGGGACCGCTCCGCACAGCGCTGGCACAGCCCACACTCTGACAGAGGCTGCCTGGGCAGGTTGCCACCCCACCAACACCTGGTGGAGAACTTATATGCAGCACGGGTCGAAGTATGGCACCACTTTACCATAGGAAAGCCCCCTGGACATCCGCTCTGAGCAACCCTACCCTGGAGACGGCAGCCAGCGTCAAGGGAAGGACGCTGGGCTTGATCTTACCTTCCCTATCTGTTCCACGTTGCTCGCAGCACTGACACAAGGATGGAGCAGAACCGTGGCATGGAGCACGAGGCCTCAGAACTCGAACCAGCACGGAGCGAGACCCAGGACGTAGGGCACCTGTGAGCTGTGCCTGGGGGCAGCTGGCACCCATCTGCAGATCGTGGCTTTTCCTGGGCGCGGGGGTTTTGCTTCTTTCCATTTTGCTCTTTTTTTTAATCGGCCAGCAGGCAATCTGTAACTCCGTCAGCTAACTGCTGTCACTCTGCAGCCAGAAAGCTTTGTGACACAGCCTGGCAGGGAATTTGTACCATGAAGAACTGTGTGAGCAGCAAACACAGACGCCACCTCACATAGCCATCAGCTAATCCTAAGCTTGAGAGGATGCTAGGAAAACAAAAAAGAAAAAAACCAAATTCCTGAAGACAGACGGACTGATAAAGGCCAAACTGTTTATCCTCATGAGAGGGAGCACTCAGTGCACAAAGTATCCTTGCCAGCTACACATGCTGTTTTGGAGATGGGCACAGCAGATGCCCAGGTAAACAACTGCTTCTTTAAGGCCGTACACAAGGTGCAGGAACACATTCCTTCTCTGTACACTGCTGTCTTTTTTACATTTATTTCTGGAAAACAGGAAAACTATTTGTTTGCAGAGGTAGCCAAAATTGGCCTTGTGAGACAGATGTCCCATTTTAGCTACGCATTTTAGTTCGTGCGTTTACCGCAGCCTTCCAACAGTTTTAAGGGAAACGTTTTTGACTGACTGTATGCTCTTATCGAGACTGAGCAGAAGGGATTTTTTGGTGTTGGACTTTTCATGTTAAACTTTGTTGTTGTTACACAGAAAGGGGAAGTTCTGATCTCTCTTGCTGACATTCAGAATACCACATTATAACCAGCATGAATCAAGAAAACGCAAGCTTCTATGTTTTCCTTTCCATTTGTTCTTTGAATTTGACAACAGTTCATCACAGTATTTGCTGCAACAGATTAAGAAGAAACAGGAAGCAAAATCTGTGCAATGGTTCCCCAGCTAGAAGTTCATCTCCTAGCACACGCACATGACGTTTAACCTAGCAGGGGCAACTCTGAACTCTTCTCCAAGCACCAGAAGCAACACATTATCAAATTCCTAGACTGAGGGTATCCAGGGGAAAGTTAGACAACTGCAGACCCAAAGAAATTAAGTGGTATAGTTTCATAAGTTTGATCACAGGTCACTTTAGTCTCTAAACCATTTTGACCGTAGGGTAGATAGGCTGCTTGTTTTCTTTGTTTTCCTTAAAGACTGCCAGTCACTTCTGGTAATGTGTGAAGATGAGGATCTCTTCTATCCTACAGCACGTGTTTAAGAGGCCTTACATTACACTCGCTGACTAGGAGGTGTGGACACATGAGTTAGCTAGCTCATTCTCCAGCTGGTGCCACCAGGCTAACCACTCACCTCCACGCACACAGTGCAAGCGGACCAAGACTGTGCTGCCCACTGCTTCGGGTGACTTCAGAGCACTCACTTAGGACACACAACCATCCAAGTTACCCGTTGACTACTTGTTCGTGTACTTGAAAACGTCAGTTCTCTCAGCTCTGCAGCAAATGATGTTAAAAAGCTTTAACATATGCAATGACAGCCACATTGTTACGTGTTGCACATTTTCCAAGTTTTAATAGACACAAAAGTGAGTCCATTGTACTTAAGACACTACAATGATTTCATTCTCTTGTATGTCTTGCTCCAATTACATTTCTGAGTACATAATGGAGTAAATGTTTGGTAGCTTTAAAATTAGAAGTGTGTGAAATCTGTAAGTAAAATAAGCAGCAGCATAATTTTGGGGATTTTACCAAGAATAGCTAACTTTTAGGTAATAAATACATTCCAAGTTGTGTGGTTTTTTGTGTGTTCTTTTGCTGTTCTCCTAGTTCATTGCTGTATGACTTGTCAAATTCTCATCCTAGGTTAAGAAATCCTTGTCTTTCCTGCCAGCCTCACACCAGAAGAGCCTCCTAGCTCCATGTCCCAGTGACTGTCACCTCTCCCAGATGATAAGCAGTGCAAGCTGACAAGGAAACTCGTCCTCCTGTCACGTGCATGGCAACCTCCCGCTTCTCCTGGGGAGCATGTCAGGATGTGTACAGACTTCGTGACACTCTAGGAGAACAGCTGTGCTCTTATCTTCTGTTACCTTGAAGAAAGTGAAAGAGGGAGAGGTTACTGTGAGCGGCACAGGCTGAGCGATACTGGCTGCGAGGCACACGTTCTGGATTTTGGCTAAATATAGCCTGGCATTCTGCTGCTTCTAGCTTGCTCAGCAGGCAGAAACAGCAGCAACAGCTCTGGAAGAAACTTGTCAAGTTAACAGATCTAAAGTAAGAGTGGGAATTTTCTCCAAGACAGACATGATATGAGTTTCAGTGATAATAAAAATCTTCAGTCTCTGCCTTAAAGCCTTTTAAGCCCCTGCTCAGGGTGGGGTCCTGCGGGTTAATCTGCCACAAGTTCCTACAAAGAGCACCACATAAAGAACATCTGCTCAGTCCTGCCTTCACTTTTCAAAGACAATCTCTAAAATAGGATTATTTCCCTCTTGACAGCAAGCCTTACAGAAGCTTTTCCAAGTCCTGACAGCTGCTCAAGACTCCGACTGCTGCCACAGTATGCAAATCCTGCTCCAAGTGAAGAGGCGCAGCAGCCCAACCTCCAAAGGTGAGAGCTATCCCTGCCTCCTCTTGCACAGCCCCACTCACCACGGGAGCTCCCTTTCTGCTCCAGATGTTTGTTCCACAGCAGAGCTGCAGATCCCTCGGGTCACCCAGTGTCTCACGCAGAAGGACAATGCTACCGCCCTCCTGTCAACCACCTTTGGACAGCACGCTGACCAAGCACACTGGACCATATCTGAAGAGTATTTAGGCAACGAGAGTATGTGAGATGCTCTTTTAAAATTTAGAAATGCTAAAGAATACACTCTAAGATAAAGATAGCAAGTGATAATGAAGTTTGCTTCACATTCGACTTGTGGCCCTCTGGCCATTTGGTACTCTCACTAAATATCAGCCACTACAAATGACAGATGACAAGCTCCCACAGGAACACCTACTGGAGAGGGATGTGCCTGTCACAGGACAAAAAATATCAAAGAGAAGAGCCCAGATCTACAGCTTTCTGTAGCTTATCTGCAGTCCTGCATGCAAGGTGCACTTGCCCTGGTGCTGTGAGTCGTGTTAATGAGTCAGAACGTTAAAGGGCACATCCATTGGTCTCCATGTGGAGAAGCCAGAAGAGGAGATGTAAAACAGCTTAGTGAAACTCAGAACAACTTCTAAATGAATAAATAAAAATGGCACAGGGACCTACACCTGCACTTCTCAATTGCAGAAGTATCTCTGCACCATACTTCAAAAGGAATTCCGTTTGAAACAGTTCAAAACCCTGATCAGTCCTAATGTGCCATGTCAAATCAACCAGAGCGGCTGAGTCAAAGCCACAGGACACACAGGCAAACAGGATTAATGCTAGGAAGCAAAAAATCAAAGACCTTTAAGAGCCCCGCATAGTTGACATTCGAGACTTACAAGTACAGAACACAATTAAACCAAGAATGCCAACTCCAAACACAGAAAGATGATTACATTTCCACCGCAGCTGAAAGCATACCAATACCTCCTCTGTGTGCATGGAACCAAAAGAGGCACCAGTTTGCACAGCCTCATCACCCAGAAGGATTTTGAGTATGGCACATTCATTTAAGACTTCAAAGATCTGATCTAACGCACCATGAACATCAGCCCCAAAAGCTGTATTTCGAGGGACTGCAATCAGATTCCATGAACTCCTTCAGTTTTCAGCAGAATTATCCTGCTCCTAAGAAACTGAGATGCATTGTAACAAGGTCATCACCTTGTGCGCATTTTTATTAACTCTCAAAGTCTACAGACTCGGTAGAATATCCCTCAAATGTGTTTTGCAAGAAGCTGATCCTTCAGAGACAGATTATGGATGGAGAATATTTTGTCCAAAGAGAAACTCTGCATTCCACTGTCGAGAAGGCAGCAACAAGCCCTCCGTGCAGCCCGTGCTCTCACACCAACACCTGGAGGACAGAAGTGTCCCAGCAGAAGCACTATGCCAAGCAGGGACACGAAGCTCCAGGAGCAGGCCCAGCTCAGGTGTCCTGCCTCAGCGACCTGCTGCACAGTGACCGTCATTCACAGCCTCTCACATTGCCTCTGGAAAACGTCAGAGGCTTCTGTTTAAAATAAGCTTCATGACAGAGCAGTACCTTATAGGCTGCGTTCAGGACACTGCTGCAGCTTGACACAAGTATGAGTAACACAGCGACTGATTCAGGACATTGGTATGATCTGCAGTTGTGCTACACCGTACAACAAAAGAAAGCTCTCATGAAATCCAGAGCTTATTCACTATCAAAAAGGTACAGTTTGGGATCAAACAGGGCCTCTCACAACTACAGGTTTAAGAGCTGCAGCAGAGTGCAAAACTGATTTGTCTCTGATTTGAACTGCCCCAGCAGCCCCAGGCCCGCGGCAAACCCCGTGCTCACAGTGGGCCAGGCCGCCCAGACATCCTCTGCGGCACTGCTGCACAGGGCCGCGCTCACAGGAGGGCTTGGGCCAAGCACCAGGGGAGGCCAGGGCCCAGAGCTGCAGGCACGCACCCAGCTGCCTTCAAGGGCTCCTCTGGAGAAGCCCAGGCGCAGGGCAGCTCACAGGCCGCCCACTGCGGCGGACCGGGAGGTGAAGGAGCAGGGATCTGCTCACCTTCTCCACGTGCATAGCTCATTTTGGAGGCGATCAGCAGCAGGCTGAGAGTTAGCAGTGCCAGACTGGTCTTCCTCCAGACAGCACTCCTTAGGGGACAGGCAGACCTGGCAGCACACTGAGGGGAATCAAGTGCTGGTGCCTGCAGCAGCCCGGCCAGCACCCGGGAACTCTGGGGGCTTCGGGCAGGCTCTGAGTGGCTCCCAACTGTCCTTCCTTCTGAAGGCAGCGCTGCTGAAGCACCTGATCGGGAGAAGCTGAGGGGACAGGCAGAGAGGCCCTGTGCTTGCCACCACCCAAGAAAGCAGGGTGTGGGCCAGCATCGCAGCTAGCACCTCACCCCCAGCCACCCCACGGCACTGAGCGTGCCCGGCTGCAGGTTGGCACGTGCGTCTGCAGCACCAACCCCACCATCCCAGCAGCACTGTGCAGAAACAGCATCAGGTCTGAGGCTTCCTGCATGAAGGAAAAGCTCAAATTATTGGCTTGGATCAAAACAGAGCGAGTCACCATTCACACAGGAAATTAAACCAGTAATTTGGCTGCAATTCATTTCTTCAACTGCAGAAAGCACATAAGGCATACGCTTCACAAAAAGAAAGTTTGTCTGATCCTACAACAGTGAAAATCTAACGCAGATGAAACAGGATCCAGTACGCTGGCTAAGAGCACTCACTCCTTCAGAAAATAATCAACTTAATGAAAAAAAGCCTTCATTAAAAAATACCCTACTCTTCCCTTCCAGAAAGACACACACGCCAGCAGCCAAAGAGACGGCTGCACAGACAGTGCAAGGCAGCTAGCGGACACGATGTGGGGAAGGTGAGGCACACCATGCTGGAGAGAATGCACAGCCCTTGTGAGCTGAGTTGCATCTGCTCACATAGGCCCAGGAGCCACGCGGGGACCAGAGCAGTGCTGGCAGCAGCGCACAGCCCCGCAGCCTCAGCGCAGACGGGAGCTGCAGCCCCTGCCCTCCCACACTCAATGTACCTCACCACTGCCATGTGGGGCAGGATCTGCTCCTGCTCAGGGGCAGGGAAAGCTCTGGAAGAGAGAGCACTTTGAACTCACCGAGGAGCTGGACTTGGGGTGCAGGGACTGCAGGATGAGGAGGACAAGCTCTCCAGGAACCGAGGCGCTACACACTGTCATCACTGACAGACACAAGAAGCCTATCTATATACAATCTCAGGCTGCGCAAGACTTCCTAAACTCGCTAATGCAAAGCCCAGATATTCTTTAAGCACATGTGCAGAGCGCATAACAGATGCATCAAACAGATTAAAACAAATAAGCCAGGCACCAACTCATCTTCAGCTAGTTTGTGGGATATACGTATGCAGCTTCTGCAGCCTTTTTTAGGCAGAACTCAGTCAGTTACTCAGCCCACACACCTGCTCCCATTCATGTGGACCTGTATCAGTAAGGGTACTTTCAGAAAAAAAAATCCTACCTACGTATCAAGGCTGAAAAGCAACAATTTGCATGTTTTTCAATGTGTAACAGTTTTCACAACAATTTTTGGGTTCAAAGTGTAAGGCTTTACTTCCCGCAGCTCCCTACCTTTCATGCCTGAACACTGAAATGGGAAGTACCTGTGCCAGCCCATGGTGTCACCCAGCCTCACGGGCCCAGCCTTCATGGCTACTGAAGAGACCTTGATCTCCTCTCCTTCAGAGGAACCAGTACCCTTCTCTACACAACGTACTCCTGTTTCCAAATATACCCTCCTCCTTCATGGCACAAAGCGGTCTTTCTATAGGTGAGACTTGAGGGTGCTCAATACTTTGCAAACGTGTGCCTAACTGCAACAGACAGAGGATGAACTGAGGCAGAAGGACCGCCTCCGCAAGGGCTTCACCCACGCTGCTGCCCGGTGCTCACCTCTAAGCTTCACGTCACGAGCCCTGAGTCTGAGATCCCATCTGCCCACCTTGCTGTGCTTGCTGGGAAAAAAGGAAGCCAGCTGCAGTGTAACTTTAACAAACCAAATGAGTAAATAAATGCAGGTCAGGAAAGAGGTCAGACATTCCACTTCACTTCTCCAAGCAGAGCAGGGCTGCAGGAGGACACCCAGCCCTCTGCTGCTCCTCAGCCTCCCACTGCCACGCTCACAGCTTCAGCTGCACTCAGAGGTCCCCACTGCACAGGAGAGAAGCTTGCTGTCCTCCCAAGGAGAGCCGCTAAGCCCTTCAGTTTACACAAATCTCCTTTGGCAGCTGAAGTTACAGCTCACATAAGCAGATCACATTCTTGGGCATCTGTGCAGCTTGCGTGCAGTTAGAAATAGCACAATGTATGGCCAAGTGGCATTTCCAAGCCATATGCCTAGGGCAGTAGAGGGAAAGGGGCAAAAAGTGGCACAAACACAGATCCAGATGTCTGCAAACGCAGCAGCAGTGGTCACAAACACACAAGTGCTGTGAGAAGCAGGGCAGTCAGCAGGCTGCCGCCAGAGGTGCAGCTCCAGTCCCCAGCACCGGGCACAGAGGCATGCAGCGCAGGCTGCTCCAGACTTGTTCTCCCACTTTGTGTCAATGTGTACGACGCTGACTCCAAGCTGTTTGAAGGAAGACTTTTGAGAGGCAGTAATTAAGTGGGACGCTTGGTTTTAGTTGACTGAACCATCCAGAAACCAGGCCAAGGAAAATCTCGAGCACTCCTCTTCTGGACTGAAATATTCCACATGACCAGGTAGGTGTTTTTAGAACTCCAGCTACCACAGCAATCACCACAGCTTTATATGCAGCTAAATAACCTTTCTGTGCCACTGGTAGAGCAGAGAAGGAGTAAAAGGAAAAAGAAGAGTGATTTATGTTGCTTCATGAACTGCTGGCAAGCAGCACTGGCTGCATGCACATACGGAGCCCTGAACATCTTTGAAGGTGAAGTCATAACCCGACGTTCCAAATCTTACATTAGAGCTTACTATATATAGCAAGCACGCAATAAGCTTTGATTTCTGCAGTACATAGTAGCAGGGTGCTTTGCTGATGAATGGCTGAATGGATAGATGCTGAGGGTCTATTAGCTAATAGCAGTAAAACTACAGTCCTCAAAAAGGTAACTTTTCACATGTAATGGTATCACAGCCACAGCCTGGGGCAGGGGACAATAAAGGACATTCCAGACTGGAAAACAAAATGAATATACATACTGCAAGCTTGTTCCATACAGAGATAGATACAAAAGTCTACAAGCAGTTTTTATAAAGAGTTTTACTATTAAAGAGCTGCCTGTATAAAACCAGAAATAAGCTGGCTTATTAGTCATTGTGAAAGATAACAGAAAAGCAATTGTTTAGCTCTAGGAACTTGAAGTTTATGCAGTTACAAGACTAAACACGAAGTTCAAATAGGAAGTTATCAAGAAAGTGAACAGAAAGCACATGCAACAGTATAAGAGAGCTTCCTGTTCTGAGGAGAGCATGTGCTACAGAGCGCATGGTCAGGCTGCAGTGCCACGGCATGCAGGGCTTGGCTCCCGGGACACAACCCACAGTGGAGGATGTTGAGAAATGCATCCCCAGCACCCAGCTGCAGCCTCTCCACTCCCCAGAAAGCCTTTCTGACCATACCCTCCACCTCTGGAGACAAATCCCAGGCCTGAACTGGGCTAAGGACAACACAAAAAGTCCCACCAGGTCTGTAAAAGCCTCAGTTATCACTCCAGGCAGATGGTGCCAAGGTCAGTCTCTTTCACTCCCTGTATTTCAGCCTCAGATTCTTCTGGCTTTCCTTTTTTTCCCAAGCAATAGTCCAGAGCTCTGATTACCAAGAGCTCAGCTCTCCAGAATAGCCACTTTGGTATGAGAAAGACGAGTTCCCCACTGTATTTCTATCATCTCCAGGTGCTGCCGTGGAACACCTCCCAGGCTGGCCAGGCTCAGGGACACCAGCGGTCCTGCCCCCAGCAGCCCCCTGCCCCCATGCTGCTTCGGAAGCCCCAGGGCTGCAGGGCCAGACCTGAGCTGAACCATCTTCCCCAACCTCCTGCAGAGGGTGTGCTGGGGAGCACACAGCCTACCCCCAGCTGGGACTCCGCAGGGCACTGAAGGGCTTTCCTGAGGACAGACAGAGCCAATGCCCTCCACACTCCCAGGCACCCATTTTTCCAGGCTCTGCAGTAGGGACAGCCCCAAGGAGGGGCCGGGCCATGTGTTGGCTCCCACCCTGGGAGACATGGGACCTGACAGCCAGCAGGACAGTCCCAGGCCAGTGAGGCCATCCGATCTCCTGGTGATGTCACCGCTTTCAGGCACTGCTGTTAACAACAGCCTTCAGCCTCAGAGCAAGCAGAGCCAGCCTCGGTGCTGTGGCACCATGTACAAACTCAGCCACGTTCAGCTGCGAAGCAGGAGCCATCTCTGCAGCACGCGCAGCGCCAGGCTGGTGGCAGCCCTGCACAGAGGCTACAAAAGCAGAAGCTACAAGGCCTGAGAACATGCTGAGCGCGTGTTTTTCTCCTGGTTACACTCTAAACCAAGTGTCTTACAATGCGGCTTTTAAGAGCTGCTGGCCTCCCTGCTGTTCTTCCAGAAACCTTGGCTTAATAGTCAGTGACAGGGCTTTAATAAAGTACACTCCTTGCAAAAGAATAAGGATAGAATAATAGACACACTAAGCGATCATACCAGCTTTTCCAACCCCAAAAGTTTTGGTTTTTTTTTTTAGCTCCAGTTGCTTGCAGTTTTATATGCATTCACAGAGTACCTGAATGCTTTGTACATTTTTTCCAGCAGTTCCCCTCCACGACATAGAGAACAGCACCATATGTCAGCAGAGATCCACAGCACAATGTGTCAGCAGCTCCAAACCTCTGCCATGCCTGGGACTATCAGAAGCAAAGCGCAGGTGCTGGACGCACCTCCCGAGCACAGCAAGGGGCCCTCGTGCAGCTCCTGGAGAAGTCACAGCACAATGGTTTGCAGTTCCAGCTGCAAAGTGTGGTATTACAGCCACGTGCCTGCTCCTGGAAACAGCCGTAACCAATACAACAAGGTTGTGCTGCCCATCAAGGACCACAGAGCCTTCTGACATTTAATTGTATGTCATTCAGATGCCAATGTCCAAGTCCTAGGACTAAGGAAATGCAAACATGAGAGAAAAGTTAAGTTACAACGTTCAGGAAAGAACAGTCAACTAGCAGCTGGTGAAAATGTTGCAGAGCTACCCTAGGATCGCTCAAGGAAAGTAATAGAACTCAGTGCTCCTGGTGGAAGAGAACCAGATAGAGAGCAAAGCTCAGAACCAATGAGTTGTCATCCAAATGACGTACCAAGGCCCAGGTACGTGGGTTAAGCAGGGAATCTGAGCAAACACGGCACATGCGGAACACAGGAAGTTGTTTTGTTTTGCTTTTCTCACTTTCTTCTGAGTAAATGCAGTTGTCTGTCAAATCATCATGCAGGCAGCTCACCTCACTCACATGTAAGGCAGAAAGCCAACCTGAGAAAGCCAGCTGAAGGCCCACACAACAGCAGTACATGTTAAATGCCTCTATGTATTCACATGTACATGGGAAGGCTTGGCCAAAGAACACGCAGGGAAGGAAGGGTACGGTGTAACCACGGTCATCTCATCATTTTCTCATTGTTCTCATTATCTTCTCTCCCTCAGTTTACAGACCTGCTCTGTGCTCTTTGCTCTGTGCTTACAGGCCAGCGGAGCTCACAGCACTATGCAGGCAGCAGCATCCATCCTGCTGACATGGCCCCAGACTGGTTTATCCAGGAGCCACGGATTTGGGCCATACTTCTTTGGTTGGCACAGATAGCACCTTCTGAGCATTAGGGTTATTTATGCTCCAGATCTAGCTAGTAACGAATTTGGGTCCAATCCAAACACTCTCAATATAATAAAGTTTTTAGCCAGAATTAAGCACCAAGATTAAGGCCGAAGCTTAAATGCTGCTGCTGCAGTTACATATTCTTACTTGACTGAATGTCCAGTTGTCCACAACCCTAAGCTCACAAGATGAACATGCCACACTCTCAATACACACTCCAACCAGGCTTGTTGGGATGGAATAACTCAATTCAAGCAAGTTCATCACTCTCAAGCAAATGGTGAAGCCCCGCAGCAGGGGGTACAAAAAGCCCTTTTTTTCCCCCAGGATTACAGGAGCACAGCCCATCACAGTCCCATTGCACTCCAATTGCTGAGGTACAGAGCAGTAAACAGCCTGCACAGGAGCAGTACTGGCTTGCGCGCACACAGTCCTTCTGGCATGAGAAAGAAAACTCAGGGAAAACCTTACAGGACAACATAATGAACCAGTAAAAATCCACCATGGGACACTGTATAACAGATATACATTTGACAACAAGACTCTTCCTAATGGTAGGTAATGGCTCTCAGACTAAAAGCTAATTCATCCCCTTGTTTAATAGTATCACAGATGAGGGCCTATCTAGGTAACGATGACTGGAAGGTCGTGAAACACTTCTAGATCTTACTCAAGTTGATGGAATTTTCCCCATGGATTTCACTGAGAGCAGTGCAGCAGGCAGCACCAGTGTTGCACACGGCCATCCCATTCCCAGTCACACCACAGCCGGCATTTACAGGTACCGCATTTTCACCAGGGACAAAGTTTTGACTGTTTGATGCAAGGGGAGACCTGCCCACCTCCACACGTGCAACCAGCAAAAGTACAGCACAGAGTCATCAAAAAGAATTGTTCCCATTTTCATGTTCCCAACTTTACATCCCCCAAGAGACTGCAGGTGAAGACCAAAGCAATTGCAATTGGTGATCCTGACCAGCCTGCAGCAATGCACCAACACTGCAACAAGCCAAGCCACGAGCTCTGTGAAATGCTGCTCCCCAGCCAGCTGGGTTTTAGTAGCATCATTCTGAATAGTCATAAAGAAAGTGCCATCGTAAGAAATAAACACCACAGGGGCTGCAGTAACTGCAGGGGAAGAAAGGACCTTCAAGAGCACCTAATTCTTGTGGGTAACCGCTTGGTATCAGCACCTAGATATCATAAATACAACCTCAACTCCAAGAAGAGTTTTAGTTCAGAAAACAGCCTGGGGCCGCTGACCCTTCAGCCTCACAGGATTAGTTCCTTCACAAATGAGGTACCACCAATACCCACCACATCCCAGTTGCAAATGACTCTCACACACCACTGCAATTGTATCAGCTCTGGGAGCAAGCACTGCTCGCTTCCTGAAGGTGTCAAGTGCTTCGTGCTCCCCTCTGGGGTTGGGGGCATTAATCCCATGGTCCTCCCAAAGCAGCGGAGCTAACAGCTCTTATCACCTCTGAAATTACCACCACCAACTCACACCCAGGCATTACGTTTAATAACTGCTGAGATCAGTTCTTAAGGAAACAGAAATGCAAACAGTGGAATGTTGGTTAAAAAAAGACATGGAAGTTTCTCCGAGGGAAGCACTGGCCCAGCACTCACCTGATACTGGCGGCACAGTTATGTTTCAAACTGCGTTAAGAGATCTCTTATTTCTGGAGTCAGGTGCTCCACCGCCTTTGCAGCCTCTGTGATAGCTTTCCGATACATCCCTTTCTTCTTGCGATTAAATCTCAGTTTGAAAAATTCAGAGAAAGGAGAAAGTTTTGAAACAGATAAGAACGAAGTCGTTGGAGAACCAAACCAGGAAACTTTGGCTTCTCGCCATGAAGGTTCCCCGTTTTCCTTCTGGCTAAGGTTTATGTCAAGAACACGTGCCGGCCACCACGGAAATCCATGAATTTTACCCCAAACAATATCCCCCACCGCTACAGTTCTTCCGTCTTCAGTGACGCATTTAGACACGCTTTGGGTGTGCAGCCTAACTGTCAAGGGCGGCACGATTTTACGCTCATCTTTTGAAGATGAAGAGACGGATGCATCATCACCAGGTAAAAAGTCACACATTTCCGGTGATGCTACCTCGGAACTAGAAGACTTGGATTCGTCTAGGCTGTCATTACTACACACCGACAAACTAGAAGAATCTGCTTTTCTTTTCCGGTAATTCATAAGGAAAGCCAAGTTATCGTGTCCGTCTTTACCTTGGGGAAACCTTTTAAAGTCATCATCTTCGCCCGAACTCCCTGAAGAGATCTCAGCCAAACCTCTGTCTGCCGATTCATTGCTGTAAAACGCAGCGGGATCGGTCTCCCTGCTGTTCTGAAGGACGTTTATCTCATCGATAAGTTCTGCCTTATAAATGGAAACGCTCTGACCATCATTGATGCGATGGGGCTTCAGCCGTATCTTTGGAGGCGGGACATCCGCACCGGGATGCACCGGCCGCGTCAGCTTCAGTTTGGGAATGGAAGCGAGCTGGCTGCCCGCCGCCTTGTCCGTTAAGCACTTGGTGTCTCGACATTGCTCAGCGTCTCCGATCTCCTCTCGGTCCTCCTCTCCGTTCTGCAACAGCCGTTCAGGACAGAATGGTTTCACTGAGCCGTGCACGCGGGAGGGGATCTTCACAACCTCGCCTTTCCCTTGCGGCGTGCTGTAGGAGATTTTGATAACCGGTGTTCGATGTACCAGCTCCCCAGCAAATTTGTCATCCTCTCTCTTCTCTCTTTTGTTCCTTTTCTCCGGGCAGTCGGAGTCGCTGTGCTTTTTCTGTTCCTTGTCCTGAACGCTCAGCTTCCTCCTCGTCTTAGCGTTCTGCCCCGCCGCGTTCTCGTCCTCGGGGTTCAGAGTATTTTTACACTTCTCACAGAGCACCTGCCTGGGCCGCAGCCTGATGGTGCTCATGATCAGCCGTCCCGGGTCTCTGTTCCGCGACAAACGTCGCCGCGTCCTCTTGATGGCCCGCGGTGGCGGCTGCGGAACCCACTGGTTGTAGGTGTGCCGCAGCCACAGCGGGCGCGGGAAGGGTGCTCCCTCGAAGTAGGGCGGGTAGGGCGGCAGGCTGCCGGGCGGCGCGGGCAGCAGCGGAGGCACCTGCTCGTCCCCGGGCTGCGGCTGCGTCTCCCCACGCATGGGATCCCCGCCAGCGGGAACGGCGCAGGCAGCGGCAGGAGGCTCCTCGGGCTTCGGGAAGGAGGACGGCAGGCAGAACAGCCCGGACCTGGAGCAGGGCGAGAGATGGAGGGAGACAGTCAGGGCGGTGGAAGGATGCACCTCTGGAGGGCTGCGCAGCAAACACACCGGTGTCACAAAAACAAAAAAGCACAACACAAAAAGCTTCCGCATCCTAATACTGTGGTGCTTTTCCCTTCTAAAGCAAAGCAACCGTTCCTGCAGCTGAAAGAAGTAACCCTGTTCCAAAATTTAGAAAAGGTGTCCTACTCCTACGCCAGAGAAGGCACAGAGATGGACATCTCTTTCCACGCACTGTTTGCACAGGGAGGTTTTGCTCTGAGTCCTAAGTTCCAGCAGGCAAAGCAGCACGCTCTGGGAGCAGGCTGTAAAGGCACAGGAAGGCAGTGCTACACGTGTGCCGTGCAGCCCTAAAGGAGCCACCAGAGCTCTTGCCCACACTGTGCCCGCACGCCTGGCTTTCAGCTTCTCCCCCAAACCCGCAGCACCTGGCCTTGCTGTGCATCTCATGCTTCCCAGCCATGGGCTCACTGGTGCAGTTCTGCTCTCCTCCCCCGGTCTTTGCATATGCCACTATTTGTTATGATGCCACTGCTTCAGGAGAGCGAGGGTAAGGGCAGCAACGCGCTGTTGGTCAATGCCTCACTTCAGCACGTGTCATCCAAGCACAGGTACCATACCTTGCACAGGTACTGCCATAAGGAATCCCTCTGCAGCACCAAAGCTCAGAACTGCACCTCATGTCTCTAGCACCAGAATCCACGGCTATGGCCTGACACTTGGCTATATAACGCCAACACAGCACTTCAGCAAATATCCACCCCAAAACACAGCACCAGAATGGGCATCACTCACTGTCCTGGCTTTCCAGAGATCCTTTCTGTGGGATCCTTAAGTGTTTCAACTCCTTTAACATTTCTGAAATGTGGTATGGATGAGTCACTAAAAGCCCCAGTGCAATGCAGAGCAGCCACAGAGCAGGCACCAGCTTCAGCCGGGGACGCTGAGGCCCCACAGGCGCTCACCGGGCACTGCTGCCATTCCAGCTGCCAGGAAACATCTCGGGGTGGCACAGAGAGGGCTCTGGACACTGTTGCCCCGCAGGGCACTGAGGGGCTGTCATGGGGGAGCTGGGATCCCACCGCGACGCTCTGAGCCCCAGCTCTGCTCTCCTTCGCTCAGTCAGAGGCCCTCTCTCTCACCTGACCTCCGTGAAGACTCCAAAGTTTAAAACCAAAGCTTATGTAAAGCAAGCAAAGAGGAATCAATCCGATTCCAGTACCAGGTCACTGCTCCTCTCCTGCTGGAATAAAAGATTAACTGAGGTGCCCGGACGCTAAGGAGAGGGTTTACCAAAGGCCGGAGAGCAGTGCGTGCTGCGCTGTGCCTTAGGTGTCACCGAGAGCTGTGGAGGGCTGTGTGTGTAACCAGGAACATGATCTGGACCTGAGAGCTTGGGCTCATCCTTAAGGAGACTGCCGAGAGGGCAGGTACCTCTCAAATAGCAACCAAGGGAGCAAGCACACTTTGTGCAGCCAAAGATGTCAGCATTGTTCACAGAACGATGGGAAGCGGTACCATCTCCAGAGCTCTGCCTATAAATTCTGGTTATTTCAGGCCATAAAACCATCCTATTTGGCCGCCCCAGGACACAGTCCCACAGGAACCCACTGCTGCTTCCCCGCAGCCGCTCACTGTGACCGCAAGGAGAAGTGCAGACCACACCGGCCTTCCCGCAGCCCGAGCTGCTGCTCACACCTGGGCACAGGTGCCCGTGACAGCCAACACCGCGCGGGGCTGCGGGCCGGGTGGGCATCGAGCGCTGCGGGCGCTGCCGTGCGGGGCTGCCCCGTTCCCCCCACCCGGGGGCGGGCGCAGCCACGTGGGGTGGGTTCCCTCCACCCTCGGCGCAGGAAACATCGTCCTTCCATTTATACTCGTGCATAATTCATACCGACTCAGCAGGAGTTCGGTTGCGACAACATCGGCCCCGCGAGCAAAGGCACCGACTGCGGCCGAACGCACCGCCGTTCCTCCACGAGCGCGGAGCCCACGGCTTCCGGAGCGCACGGAGCGGCGCGGCCCGCGGGGCCGGGGTCACCTCCTCCGCAGGGCCGCCCTTCCCTTGGCGCCCTATCTACAGGCACAACAACACTGGCAGTCAGTGCTTTCCCAGAGACGGAACATCTCATGGC
>JANHGO010008193.1:0-45643 GCA_024606505.1 Aquila spilogaster
GCATGCAGCAAATCACAAACTTCTTCCTGGGACTGAGGCAGGAAGAAAGAAAGATAAAGTAAGTTAAAAAATACCTATAGGGGTTGAGTGTATGGCTCAGGGGCCTGGGCAACACTACAACAATTCATGTCTACGGCACCTATTCAAATCCAACCCAGCTCAGTAGTAAGTCCAACGGTTTGAACTTAAAGGAACTAAAACTGGAAGAAAGACCTCTCAACTTAAGCCAGGAAGTTTCCTTAACTCAAGTAAGTTACTTCCTGCCTGTACAAGGCCAGAGCTATATATTTATTTACTGTCCCACTTACTAGCACTGCCTGTAAGAGGGGATTAAGAACATGGAGGTTTCAGTTTCATCTTACCCTGACGACTTCCTGCTGTTTATTTTTACAGAGAGTGCCCAGGTGGAAATTACCCTTTGGCTTAGTTATTTTAGGATGTCTACATGTAAAATATACTGATGCATGGCTCTCTTGCAAATAGGTGCATAATACATTGGTCTGAAATTATTTGGTTGTTCATATGGTGTTCTCAGCTGGGGCTATCGGACCAGAATCTCAGTGCTGTAGGCACCAGGGAGAATAATACAGAAGTCCAGAGAGGAATAACATCATGAGATGCCACCTGAGAGAATGCATGCCAATGCACTTGAGAAAAAATAATCCCAAACACAGATGCACAAGGAGGAGAAGCCTAGAAATAGGCAGGTGGAGACTGAGGAGCGATGGCTGACAATACATTGTATACAAAAGTCTGCAATGGGCAACAGCAGCAAGGAAACCAAAGCTGTTTAACACAGAGGCATTGCGTCACAACAAGGCATTAATTTGCTCCTACAAAAGTCTAGTTCTAGGACATGCTTTCTGCTCTGAGCTTATCGTGGAGATTTAGACACACTTGAAAGCAGGTCATGACAGCACAGCAAAAGATACTTGGGGGCCAGATGGAATGACTCGGCTGGGTGTGTTTGGGATGCACGGGTGGATAGCCCACCCTCCAGCCAAGAGGGAGAGGACAGTGTAGCATGGAGCTGCAGGAGGCTGTACTGGCGCATGGATGCTGGGATGAGAGCAAGTTTGTGGGAGTGCAGTTTGTGACACAGTGCTGGAGGGACAGGAACAGCCCGGGGTCCCGCCATGGGCAGAGAGATGCTGATGCTAACGGAGTGTGCCTGTCACCTTGGTTATTTTGTTTGCAAAACACTACTCCTTCCTAGATGAGTATTCTTTCACTGCTGTTTCCCTCTGATAAAGAGAGTATTTTCACCATTTGCAGCCTGCATTCACTTGATATCTGTCCCCTAATTAGTCATGTTTTTAACAAATCTCCTCCCCAAGGCCCATTACCTGAGAGTAAGAATTCTGCTTAGAGATTGAGTCCCAAGCAACCCCTCATTCCTCAAATTTAAACAATAAAAAGGGAGTAGAATGGAGCAGACTGTGCATCTTCACTAGAGCAGTCTCTGCCAGCAAATACCACCAGCCTTAGATCATTCTGACAGCTATGAAGATAACTGCACTGTAAAAGCAATTGCTCCTGCTGCATAAGAGCTCCATTAGAGGGAAAATCTTGTTACGTGATGGCTCTATGCATCTGACATCTTCCAGTGAGTGAGAACCAGTGCCCGCTGCGTGCAAAATGGCTTTATATTCTGAATCTATGTCTGCGTGAAAAAACAGGATCAGAGAGGGACAGACTTTGGCTGGCATGGAAAGTGGGCAGACGTGGACTTTGATGGGCAGCCTTCCTAAAGGGACCCCCAAATTCTCACTGTTGTCTTTTCTTTATTTTCTGCTATTCTAAAATGCCAGTATACTGCTGATGTACAGCTCCTGGGACTGGAGGAACATTTTTGCATTGAAATGAAGGATTTCTAAAAGAAACCACCACGTGTCCCTTAAGTGTCCATTTAAAGATGGGACAGAAAAGGCAAATGCAGTACATCCAGCATAAAATCCAACACTGAGAGCAGCAGAAAGCAGTGACAAAGCCACAAAAGGAACAGAAACTGCCAGGATATAGTTGGCCATTCTATAAAATAAAGCCAAGCTGCTAGGTGATATACATCTCTCTAGTTTTCTTAATCTTACGCAACTACTGCTCACTCAATGTGTTTGATACACCGTTATCAGGAACTAAAAGTCTCTGTCCCGGGGGTTAAAATGCAAAGGCAAGGGCAGAAATATCCATTTTGAGGACATGGCAGAGATTTTCAGTTTTTCCTGTGCTCTATGGTTGGATAAAACTTGGAATGTTTGAACTTCCTTCTGGTTTTGCTCTAAACAAAACTTTTTGGCTTTGCTTGGAAATCCCATCTTATGCTAGGGAAGTCCTTCTGAAATATTTCTGGAAAAATTCCAACAAACCTGCCAAAACCATTATGACATGAAATACGTATTTTTAATATAAAATTGTGTTATTGAACACTCCTCAGTTGGCTCTAGGCCAAACTATTGAGATAAATTCATTACGAAGAAAATTTATTGTGTGAAAAACTAGAAGCTAAGAAGATGTGTGGCACTCAGCCATAGCCTTTGCCCCATACCAGAAAGGGCATCGCATGAGCGGAGAGGCTGAGAGACTTCTGCACATGCAAAACACTTGTGCAGGGGGCAATAACCGAGTTGTCACTCCAGTTACGTTTTCAGTGAAGTCATAGGAACTATATCAACAGCTCTTCTGAGATTTTCTTCCTGCTAGATTGCTTTATCCTTATTACCATTAGAATCAATCAGGTTTTTTTCGCTGCACTAGCACCCCAAAAGAGCAGAGGGCTCAAATCTGCTTCTCACTGTACAAACATGTACATAAAAAAGTACTGATCCCTGCCCCAGAAAGCTTACAATCTAGAAATAAGCTCCAGTTGGTTTTATTTCTGAGAAGGATGAACAAGGGGTAGCTTTGGGTCCAAGAATTAAATCTAGATCTTCCAGTATTCAGATTCTCCTTCAGCAATCCCAGATGTCAGTGACCAAGCGCCAATGCACACCATCCCCATGGACATGCCCACAGACCCCAATAACACAGCCCCAGAGAGACCCTGAGCACACGCGAAGCTGGAAAGTAACATTTCCCAAACTCTTCTGCTGGAGAACCCATTTCCACTTATACTCTTGAGCTGGCAATTTCAAGTACGATCTGTTGGTGCAGGGGGTTTTGCCTTACCAAAGCCTGTTCGATAAGAAGGCAGAAGAGAATGGCATTGCCCACTTCTCTGAGGCTCTGGAACACATCGGTCTTCAGCTCTGCATACTCAATGATGTCCTTCAGCTGATGGTGGAAAAACTCCAGGATTCCTTAAAAAACAAGGAAGGACAGTCAGAAAAGCGAGAGCAGAATCACCCTCTGATAACTTGGACAAAAAGACAATCAGTGCGTGATATTTCCTTAATCACAAATTGCAAGTAAATGGATAGATGGAGACTGGCATTGGGGAGAACTAGCACGCAGTGTCTCATCCTGTTTTCAGTAACTCTTGGGAAATAGGGAGTCATTCATATGAAGTCCTTGGATTTCCTCATCAGAGGAAAAAAGATTCAAGACTCTAATGGATGTCTTGGTGCTGGCTCATGTATACCAGCCAGAGTTTCCCCATCCAGCTCAATAGCAGACTGCAGTCATGATGCAAAAAATCTTTGCATCAACTAAGCAGAGCTTTTGAAAAATATCAGTGAACCCACAATAACAAAAGCTTACAAAATCCTGAAAATAAAACAGAAGCTAACAGAAGACATTCCCTTATCAGCCATCTGTGTGCTCAAAGGGAAATTTCCAACAGGAGATTTCCTGGAAAAGTTTCCTATACGAGTTGCAGTGTCAATAGCAAAGCAGCTGAAAGCATGTCTCAGCAAGCCTGGCTGCACGTTGCACTGGCATGTCAGGTGCCAAACCTTGTTTAATTACTAGCGTGTGCCTGAGTAAATGCTGTACCAACACGTGGGCGAGCTCTTGCTCAAGCATCTATCTGTAGCACCCACCTGGAGAGCCATATTCATGTCTCGGCAAGCGGCATATTTTGGGCATTACTTCAATCAGAGTCTTCACGTACTGCAGGATGGTGCCTTGGAGCTGTCAGAGACAAAGGGAGGTTAACGACGGCTTCTCCTGGTGTTGGTTTTGAAAGAGGATGGCTGTGGATGGGTCCACATCCGACAGCACAGGATGAAACTTCAGCTGGAGTCTAAGAAGAACTTACTTAATTTGGATTCCACTCAAATATAAAATTCAGCCCAAGTGTATGGAGTTAAGAGTGCTTTTACAGCTTCCTCCCAAATAATAAATCACAGCTGCATGGATTTTCAACTTCAAAACACAGCTTGCTGTGTTTGCATTGTTTGCGGCCGAAATCCAAACAAGGCGCAGTCTTAGAGCCAGCTGGACTTGTGCTCCTAACCCAAAAAGCATTTCACTAGAGCTGCTAAAGGAGTCATTCCCCAGCACAGGAAATGCTCCTTCCACCTGAGGAATGATCACTAGATACTCAGAGTTTAAAAAAGAATTTACATGCATGTAGAACAAGTTTCTGCAGATCTGATGTTTTGAACTAATATGGACAAGAGCAAAGTCTATTTCTTAGTTAAAGTGCTTGCTATAATTTGGAGTTATACAGCTGCATCCTGTAGATACAATATACGGGATTATGCACTAAACACTATTTAGCCAAACATAAAATCTTTGTTCTGAATGCTGTCTGATCTCGCACACCAGGTGCAGCATTTTCAACTAAGTGACACAAATGACATTTCCAGTAACTATGGTGCTTTACAGTCGGGAACTGGACATACGCTTGAGATTTTCAGTTTTACATTGCTTTGTTAGACAAGTTCAAAATGACGTCATTGTAGTCAAAACAGAATTTAAATATTTATAATGAATGAAAATCATCTTTCCAGTAAAGCAGGGGTTTTAGTAGAAAAGCATGACCTGAAAAATTATACATTTTTGCACACTCCCTCCCCCCTTGTTAATGCTCGGTATTGTTAGTACCCTTAGGGAGCACATGGGATCATTTCCCTGCAGACATCACATTTCTCTTCTGAAAAAGAAGAGAGAACTAGAAAGCAGATAGGGCTATTGGCAGCCTGGCTTCAGAATACCTGATGGAAATGGACAGTACGGCTTGAATAAGGACTCACCTATAGTAGGAATTTTCCTATAAAGACTTAAAAAGTTGGTTTCATCAGTTTTGCTGCCTGCTCTCTACCTTCCTGCAGCTCTCCAGGGGTATCACAATTGAGACAGAGCGCTCCTGTGCTACTGCTGAGCACGAGCATGTGTCTTGAAGGTCTCCCGGACTGCAGCACAGGCAGCGCTGAGGGACCGTGAGTGCCATGTCCCACTCGATTACTTCCCAGCGGCTTTTAGCAAAGCAGCATGCCAACCCCCCCACCCCCACATGCCGGTGGCTGATCACAGTTAACAAGATGGTGGAAACACTCCCATCATCCCACAGGAATCAGGGGGATTCCTCAACAACAGTGAAAATCAGACCGTTAATACAAGTGTTTCAGTGTGGATCAAGGGACATGAAGGTGCCCAGCTGTGAACACCCTGAACCCAAAGCCCAGGCTGACTGTCCAACCTGCGCCTCTCAAGGCATCGAGGTTTCTCCATCGCCAGGGTTAGGCTCAGAATTACCAGACTCTTGACGATCTTCAACAGCTCTTCCATGACCACCGCGATGCCTTGATAGCCAAGAAGCCTGCAGATCGTCTTGAAATGAGGTGGCCCCACAAAATTGCGGTAGGAGCTATAGATGTGACTGTAGGCAATGTTGAGAGGCTGAGAAATTAGAAGCACAGTGACAGTTAGACAGGAGCATTTACCAGACCTGTAAATAATTCTCTTATCACAGTATTATGTTCCATCACTTCAAATAATTTTTAAGGAAGAGAAGGAAATAATAATACCCATGAAAATTTCCATTTCTTCTACTTCTTGTGGCAAAGAGGAGATTGCTTTTCTTCCTACATAGTCAGATATATTCTAATCTCAACACATTGTCATGTCACAAGGTTTGTTATCCTGCTATGTAGCAACACCACTTTCATTTCCAAGGTAATTTACTCTCCCATACATTCCCAATCAAGGATTTCAGGTCACTGGCCCTTTACCTCTTCAAACCCAAATTCTGCTCTACTAAAACAAAAAGCATTCTATACAGGTAAGCAGACAGATTTTTTTTCTATGGGTACTTGCTTTAAATGAGGCTTATTAAGAAAAGGAGGAACTGCAGCATCTGAGCTTAAGGGCAGTCAGAAGAGACACAGGAAAGATCCTTTTTGCATCCTGCAAAGCTCTACACCAGTCTCTGTACTTAACAAGCACACCCATGGGACTGTAAAAAGGGCAAGAATCTAACCCCGGTCTAGAGAGAACAGTACCCAGGGCTCTGGCCCCCCAAAATTTTTAGCAGCAGAAAACAGAAAGTGATTTCCAGGAATGCATTTTATCTGTAGTCTTGGAAATGTGGAAATTGCTGCAATGTTTTATTACTGGAACATTTATAGGATCCATTTGGTGTGAGGGAAACAGAAGCAGGGGGAATTAATTCACTTGTGTGATCTGCAAAAACATACTGAAAATCCGATTTAGCATGCTTGGCTCCGGCTCTGCAATAGAAGTGTTGGCATCATGAGTCAGCCCAGCAGAGAAGGGCTGCAGTCTCCCCCCCACGACATCTATAACTGCAGCCTCAGTAAACAGCAAAAAAGCACATTCTTGAAAAGATTCTGGCATGTAGTGCCCCTTCCAGCAAAACACAGATAAACGCCTGGCTCACGCTTACCAAAAGATCTTTCTTAAACAAGGATAAGAAAACAAATTAAACTGTACCCCAAAGGCACTGTGCAAGGCTGACTTCACTTCTCGTGTGAATGCTGCATCCTCGAGGCACACTGCATCCTCATGCAGCAGGGAGCTTCCTTCCCTGCAGATACTGCAGACCCCACTCTACAGGGATTCCCTTCCCTGCCAGTAATGGAGCCAAGGGAGCAGAGGGACCAATGCCTCGAAGAACTTACAGTGAAAGGGATCAAGTGCTGAAGCGGTAGAACAGGCTAAAATGTTGTCTATCCTCCAACACTGTTGCTCCCAGCAATTGCAATACAGCCAGCTGAAGGCTTCAGTTGTCCTTCAATTCTGACTCACTTCCTCGAGATTTACTTTAACACTTCATTTGAGGTACTAATGAGTTACAAAGTGAAGTCACTTGTTAAGAATTGGAAAAGTATTTTCTTTTGCTCTCAGATACAGAATTTCAGCGGACTGACTGATTGTGCTTTCATAGACTTGTCAGTTGCTTTAATCAATTAATTAATAGTCCCTCATTTTGTTACAGCCCCACTGCTCTGGTCCAGCAGCTTATTGCCTACTATAATTCTTAGGTGCTCTTTGAAAGAGCTAGCGGAAAGAAGACCCAGTTAGAAAGTCCCCTACTTTCTGTGAAATATAATTTCACCACCTGGTCCTGGCAGGTGAAAAAACCTCTTAATACTATTACATACAGAAAGGCTACCTTGGAGGCTCTGTAGTGCATTCATTCACAACGAGCATGAACTTTCTCTCCCATCAAAACTAAAGAAAATGGCCCTCAGTAAGTATGGGCCAGAATTTAAAAATTATTTAGGCAGACAGAAGCCTACTTTCAAAGCTCCTTGGATGCTAACTCCTGGTAAGAGAACAGTGTTTGAGCATCCTGCTTGGGCTTCTATCTGCATCCTTAGATAACCAAGTCTTTAAAAATCTATTTGGTAGAGACTGATCCAAAGCCACTAGATACGCACACTGACACACGTGAAAAACAGCAAGAGTTTATGTATTGAAAAGTGTGTCTGTTTAAACAGCAGGTAACGCCCAGCCTGGACCATTTGCCAAACGGCCAACACAATCACCCCAGAGGGAAGCCAGTAACCTGCCCGGGCCCCAGCCTGGTCACGCTCCCGCAGCGTTCTGTCGCTGTAGCTTTTGCAATGCATCATTCCAGCCCCGGGCATCCCCAGAAAGTGCCGTGCTGCGGGGGTGATCCGGGCAGCCCCGAGACGGCTCCTCACACCTTCCTTCCATGCCTCCCCGTAGGCTCCTTTACCCTGTTATTTCCCCACGGTTAGCACACCCGTGGCTCGTCCGGACTAGTGGGGGGAAATAAATATCCCCATTTCAGCGGGCTCATGAATCCACACTCATTTCTGGAAGCCTCTTTGCTACTCCACGGCTAGGAGACAGGTCTTCTGTCTGCGCACGTGCCATGGTCCCCTGAGACGGGCTACCACTGGTACCCAGTTGTGGAGCAACTGGTCAGATTTTCCTCGTACGAGGGCTGACGTTTTGCTGTACAGGCAGCGAGTGGCCGGTGCTGCCGTGCAGCTGCCCACCTCACAGCACTCTCAGCGGGATAATGGGGCTGGAGAGCAGCTTTCAAGCAGGCTTTTCCCTCAAGTGGGGGTCTCGGCAATAAGCTTGATTGGGAGAAGAGACATTGTAGGATGTGCATTGGCTGCAGAAGAGCAGGATGATTCATCCCTGCCTGTCTGCAAGATGAGGTAGGTTCATCGAGCTCTCCGCAGAGCCGCACAGCGCACTAGCAGCAGACTTGTGTCTAATAATAATACTCTGCCAGCAATTAAAAATATAACTCCATTTAAGGGCGAGATACACAGCTTGGGGTAAAGACTGTGGGATGTAAAAAATGACACCAGTGGGTATTTTAAGACAAAACAGCTGAAGGTACAAGCTGGCTGCATGGCACGGCTCGCTCCCCCGCGCTGCGGTCGCTTCCACCTCCTCAGAGAGCCAGAGCAAAGCCCCGACCTCGCCACCTCTTGGGAGCAGCAGCTGCCGAAGACACTGCGGAGGTTTGCCCCACCTTTGGTTTGGGGCCAAACGGGCAGGTTTTGGCGCCGGGAGGCTGGAAGTGCAGGCAGGCTGGGATGTGCACCGTGGGGTAGAATTCCCAGTGTCCCGCAGAGCCCAGGTGTCCCACCCTGCACCCAGCTCTCAGGGATAGCGATCCGTACTTGGGAGCATGCGCGGAAAACCCCCACGTTGCTTTGGGAGCTCAGGAGATTACTAGGGATGCTCTGGAGCAGATTCAGCAGCAGATGAAGCAAAACAAAACCTAGTTGTCATTTCCATGTCTTTAAGCTTGTTGTTGGCCATCACCCAGACCTGTCTGAGCTCACCTGAGGGAAGGCAGGAAGAGTTTTATCTGATAAAATAGATCAAAGATAATAGATAATACTGCCTGTGCTAGAACCCCCTTGGAAAAATGAAGAGCTAACGAAAGAGGAATATACTTAGAGACAAAAAAGGACTTGCACACAGCCCAAGACTAGTCCAGGCTCCTAGCCAACCTAAGTTCAGTGCGACAGCCGAGATGGTGTCTTAGAAAGTGAAAAACAATTCTGACCAGAATTGTCAGAGGAGGGTCTCTAAGTCAAACAGGCTGAATATGGCCTGGTTCCTTCCCTGCCACAAGCAACCTTCACTCTCCCTATAAAGCTTTTACCATATTCAGCTGTATCAGCTGGTTGCTAAGACTTTCATGCAAAAAAATTACATCTTCCCCAGCTGGGATGGACAGGACACGTACAATGCAGCAGGCATGTTTATATACTGTATTGAGACTGTGTCTGTGTATATTCTGTGTCTCAGCATAATGCCTCACTATACCAACTACTGGTTTTCAGGAACTGTATACACTGCTATTATTTACAACAAGCCAACGGCCATGGCAAGCCAGGTAGCACATCCCACGCAGTTGGTTGGAGGGGATCAGCAGCCCCCGCTGCCAACACCTCCTGCAGCAACCACAGGTCCTTAACGCCTTTGTGCTGTTGCTGCAGACATGGCAGCAGAAAATAGAGCAGCTCCATCCCATTCACACACTGTAACTATTTTTACAAGCGCCAGCAGCATGCGCTGTCCTTCAGGTTACATCTGCCTGCACGCTTGTTAAAAAAGGGGGGGGGGGGGCAAATTCAACCAGGGAAAGGGAAACGGATTTCCAGTGAGTCTGGTGTGACCCTGGGCCCAGCAGTGCCAAGAAAAACAGAAGGACTTATGAAAATACATAAACGAAGCCCAATCTAAAGCATTTACAGTGCTAAGAAGTGGTGAATGAGCAGTAAGTAGCGGGTTGCTGGTAATTTTGCAGCCTCTTTGTCAGAGACTTGGCAACCTGCTGTGTTTTATAAGTGGCTGAATGACAGAAAATGGCTCAGTTTCTGCTGGCCACTGGAGTGTGCCTGCGGTTTGCATCCTATGATGAGGAGTGAGCGGTCCCAGGCAGGGCCACAGCTGAGTCCAGCTGCAGATATGGGGAACACCAGTGCAGGAGCGGTCCTGGCACTGACATGGCTTTGGCATCTTCTCATCCTGGGAAATGAGAATTTCAAGCTCATCACCAGTGTAAACTGGTGCAAGCTTGGTTTTGAGAGCAGGTAATACCAACACCACTGAAAGCTTTGCTGCGGTTTCCTTTGAGCTGGCGGTATTGATCACGGCATGCAGAAAGGTCAGCAGGACCCTTTGCTGGCCTAATACAACTATTTCTGTTTTCCTTGGTTTCCTCTCTTCCTGCTAACACATCTTATTTGTGAACAACTGAAATTTAATTTTGAAGCACCTGTGAACACTGATAAACTCAACAACACAAATGCTGTAAGAAAGTCATTCTCTCATGAAAGCATTACCACCTTGTGTAATCCACCTTTCTGAGGCATGGATTTGTATCCTTAGCTCTTTCCCTGCAGGCAAGGATGTACTTTACTCACAGCATGGGACCAGCTAAGAGCTCTCTTTCCCCCTGCTCTTGTAAGGAGGACCAAGCCATGTAAAAGGCAGAAAGCCACCTGGGAGCACTTTCATTTCCATCACTGCCCATAATTATTTTCCTCTCTGCTCCCAGTTTTCAGCTTGCTGGCAGCTGCAGCTCACTCGCAGAGACAGAAGGGAATACAGATCTTGGAAGACAAACCCAAAACATCCACAACTGCAAAACGTAAATCAAAAGCAAGGGTCACACATATTCCCCAGGACTGTAATAGCCCCTCCTGATGCAGTTTGCATCATCTCATCACTGTTGATATTTAGAAGATCTTTGAAACGTTGCGAGCACCTTTCCAGTAATGACATGGAATGAGTAACTCCGGACCCAGAACCAACATTTCTTCTGGGAAAGTTCCTCTCTCGAACACATTTTGGCTTCAGAGAGCAGCGAGTCACTTGTTCAGAGCCTCTCCTTACCAGGCCCAGTGCCACATCTGTCCCCACCCGGCCACAGACTCCAGCTGCTCCCCAAAACACCGCTGGCACTGGCTTTGCCTCTCCCTCCTGCCCTCTCACCAGACTGACAGGGGACATCCCTGAGTTGTCTGTAAGGCAGGGCCATTCAAAGAAGAGCCTGTCTTAATCCCACAGGAGTTCAGCAGGACGTCGAGGTCTTTGAAAACCCAGTTCTGAGTCCCATCACACACCTTAGAAAATATTAAAAAGCTAATGGACATTGCTGCAGCATCAGGGATGAAAATCTAGCTTTGGCTTAAATCAGTAGTTTAAATGTGCAAGAAATGATAGAATTAAAGACAAAACCCCTGAGTGCTAAACTATCAATGTGTACCGCAGGCCAGGATCCCGGATTTCATACCATGTGCCAACGTGTCTCTAACCCCAGACCCTGCTGGGGGGCAGTGATGATCTTGTTGGGGGACGTGGATAGGGGGAAAAAACAAAACCCCAACCAACCCAAACAAGCCAGCAAACAAGACTACCTGACTTGTTTTTTTCCTCCTCAGAGAGACATACTTCTCCCAGGCAGAAGCTTTTAGGGATAACGTTCCCAAATCGCTCGAAGATGCCTGCCCATCCTTTCTTATTGGTTGCTATGGTGAGAGATGACGGAGCCCCAGATGGGTATAATACGAGGCAGCGTGCGGGGAAGGGATTTAGCAGAGGCAGGAGGGAGGCGAGCGGTGGGAAGAGGGGAAGGCGCTGCCCGGCCGTGGCCACACTGCTCACCAGCACCGACTGGCCACCGCGGACCTGCCCGGGGAGGTAAGCGGCTGCCCGCAGCTCGGGGAGGGCTCAGCGATGGGCGCGTGTGCTGTTCTGCTCTTCGTGTAAGAATGGTTAAAACAGTCGTTAGGACGAGCTGAGTCTTGGGTGAATTAAAGCAAAGGTAGTTATAGCAAAAGAGAGAGGAAGAAAAGAAACTGGTTCTATTCATGTAGCTCTTGCTCAGAGCACTCGGCCGGTTGGGAGGGAGAACCCTGCAACAAGGCTCAGCCAGCACTTTGGGGATCTAAGGGAGTGATGTACTGAAGTGATTTGTGGCTGTTGCTGTACAGTAATTTGTTAGTGCTCAGTGTCTTATCTGGGGGAGAGCTTTGTACTTATTATTCATTTATTTGTATTTCCCTAAAGGCATTGATTTTATATTTCACCAACCTTCAGATTTCACATTTAAGATCCTAATATTACAGTGTGAGATGCTGCAGGAACAGAAAGAGTTTGTACTCTATTAAGCAACAAGTAAGGTACAGAAAATGCAGCAACAACTTAAACCAGTGAATTAATCATTATGCAGCTTTTTAAATGGCATTTAGGTCTAAAATCAAAGTATCTGTTGGCAGCTTCACAAGGCAAGTTGGAGGTAGTTTAATGATCAGTTTATGTTAATCACACTCGCAGTATCCTTTCTATTCCATGGGAAACAAAAAAGCTAAAAAAGCTTCCTATGTAGACAACTAGTCAGAAAGAAGACATTTTTAAAAAAACACTAACTAGAGCATAAAGTATGCCCTATGTCCCAGCTGGTTTTTTTAGTTATGAAGCAGGTGATACAGTAGTCTGGGCTCCATCAGGATTAATCTTCTGTAATTTCAACCATTTAAGACCTAGCATCTAATCTAAGCTAGCCAGGCATAGTCCTGAGTTCAATCTAAGGGCCAGTAAAGCTGGTGGAAAGATTTCACTGATGTCAGTGGCCTTTGAGCCTGTACATGAATTGGGAAACAGCCTCTCCCTGCATCTGCTTTCAGGGGCACGATGAACATCGAAGTGCACAACATCACTTACACCAGTGCCACCGTCTCCTGGGCTATGAACAACCCCTGTCCAGAGAACTACTACCATGTCATGTACCGCCCCAACTGGAACAGCGTCTTCGCCGGCTATTTACGCCAAAACTTCCACCGCGAGGAACGAGTTCCTCACCCCCTCAGCTCCCTTGTCCTCCACCGACTCACGCCATCCACCATCTACGTCCTCTGCATCACGTGCAAGAACTCTTACCCCTCTGGCAACCACTGCACCACCTTCCACACTCTGGACAAAACCCCCCTGGTTTTCGGCAGCTCTAAGCATGAACCTACCACCTCCATGTGGATGGTGAGCAGCCTGCTGCTCCTCTGCTTCATTGCCCTCCTGGCCTACGGCTGCCTGCAGTTCTGGTCCGCACGGTGCCAGCGGGCTGCGAGGCTGAAGCATCCCGACACCAGCCCCGAAGAAGTGGGCGAAGGGAGCAGCTCACTGGAGAGGCCACTGAACGACGGACTGAGAGAGGAGCTTCTGGAAGTCCCCATGACCACTGTGCTAATGAGGAGCTCCAGTTTCAGGAGGGAGAGTCCGTATAGCTCCCCCCGCTGCTTTTTTTCCTATAAAACCAGCGACGATAAAAGGGCCATCTTGCCGCAGCACGGCCTTCAGTGAGAGCGAAATAAATGGAGACCCTGCTTAGAGGTTTAGTTCGTGCTGCTATTTCCCAGCTCTTGCCAACAGGACTGTCTGTGCGTCCACGGGGACTGTTTTTCCCAGGGTAGAACATGAGGTGGGGACATTGGTCGCAGGGAGAAAGATTTTTGTCAAGTGACAAAAATATTCCCATTTGCTGAGGGTTTTTTCAAAAGAAAACAAGTCAGCTCTCTGGGAACGGCCACGCTTGGCTGACTGTAGTGTGATTAGCTAATCTGCATCAGTGCTGTAGGTTCACTTCAGAGCCATCAACCAATGTGCACAAGAAATAAACTCCACTCAAGTAGTTTCACACTTGAGTGATCCTCCACTAGCATCACCCCCCAAGCCCTCAAAACGCCTGTATAAACAGTCATCACAGCCTGACAAAAGCTTTTTGTCAGTATTAAGTAGTCTATATTTGCACATACAACTGTTTTAGTAATTCCCATTTTGAACTACAAATGGGACTCCTGAAACTGTACCTTCCTCGGGGAGGAGCACTGCTTTGGAGCTCCAACTTGGTCTCCTCCACGCATTTAGATGGATGTGACTTGGTCTCAATGCCAACACCAAGCACGGAGCAGTGTCAGCATCCCCTAACATAGGCAAGTTACGGAGAAGAGTATGGGAAAGCAATAGCAAAAGCACACTGAATATGCTTCTTGCATGGCTTTTTGGTTTCACACAGCAACATGACCCTGCACATTTGCACCCACCATTCTGTTAACGAACTAGTTCTTGCATTTCTTTCTTCCTAAATAAATACTTCCAACACCCACCCCTTCCGGCTGTTTTGGCTCATTTACTGACCTTGGATCCATAGAGGTAATATGGCTGAACATTGGCTGGCTTGTCCCGCTGGGGTTCCTGCGTGAACGGGATTGCTGTCCTCACAAACCTGCGGCAGGCATGGGAGATGGGGAGGAAAGCGGTCAGAGCCCGGTTAATTGTGCTGAGCACAGGTATGGCATGGTCCAGGATGAGCTGCAGTTGCAGACTAATTAGTAATTCATCACCTGAGCTACATGCACTGGAATGCAAATTCCTGCCCCAATCTACTGGTGGTGTAAACCATGTCACTTTAACCTACCAAAGGTGGGGTTTCTTCTCATTTGGGGCAGGAAAGAAACCCATATTGAGCAACTACCACAGCTCTGCTGCTCAGTAAACAAATCCTCTGAATGAAACTAGCTCAGTTGCTTGCTATCACTGTCCAACTTTGTTGCTTGAATGCGTTACTAATATTTTCAAGGCCAAGGGGAGCTGGTGGGCTTTAACTTCATTTTAACTGTAACTGTTGCATCCCATAGAGGATGAAAACCTCACTGCAATGCATGTGTATTTTATGTGGCAGGTTTGACATTTTGGAAAGAAAAGCAGGGTCTCCAGGTGCCCCCTGCCTTGCTTTTTCTCCTCACCTGTTGGTGGATCCGTTGTAGCAGTAGTTGGGTAGAAAGTCAAAGTTGAGCTCCCAGAAGACGTGGAGGGTGATGCGCCCATAGGGCGCGGAGACGTTGTGGTTGGCCTCCCGGAACATGGCATCAAAGCTGTCCAAAGTCATGTGCTTGCACAGCAACCTGTGAGTCAGGCGATTTATTTCCAAGAGCCACTCCAGCTCCTGCAGCACATAAAGCAGCAGCAAATGCAACGTATTACCAAGATGACAATAGAAACAGCTGATTTAATTGCCAGGGGAATGATTTTATATCCACACCCACAGAGAACTTTCCAGGTGAGGATATAGCAAATGCTAAAGACATCAATTTAACTCAGTGGCCGAGGCCAATTGCACTTCTACTCAAGGGGTCCTGGTCCAGTATCTCCTAAACCTGCAGGAAGCAAAATTAATTTGTTTCCCACTGAGCACTGGCTGGCTTTCACATCAGAATCCTTCAAAGGTGGAAACTGTTAATTTTACACTACTTGACTCTGATGTTCCTGTAATGTATCAAAGGCAGCAAATCCTGTACACACACAAACAATGTCTCAGCCACCTTCATCCAACAGGGGGAATTAAAGTCAAGATTTCCTTCTCCCAGATCACAGGACTCTCTTATATGATCTCTGCAAAATCTAACTGCTGACTGTCACCTTAAGATTTATGGAGATACTTAATGGTCCAATAATAATGCCATTAAAGCTGCATAAATAGAAATAGTAGAGACTCAGCAGCATAAAGGAGGATACATGGCTGGCTGAAACCTATTGTAGGTGGGACTTGAAGTTGACTGTGTATCTATAGCAGTGTATTATTCTCTCTATTCATACTCTCAGTCAGTAACAGTTCTTACCACTATGGATGTCAGGTCCTCACTCTCAAAGCGGCTAATGGCCTGGTCTAACGATTTGTACATCGCTGCTGAGATACGCTGGGTAATGAGCCTGTTCAGGTCAATTGATCTACCCAGCAACTGGGAAAAGAAGAAAAATATTTGCATGTTATATACAGGTGGAGAAAAGACACAAATTAAAACCAAATATCCAAGTCTGCTTAAATGTGAAAGTGGTGATGCAAACACCTTGGCTGACTTTACCATTACTTAAGAGGGAAGGAGGGAAATGTGGAACATAACTCATTTTCCCCTTGGGCCCCATGCCCTGAGTGCGGTGTGTCAGAAACAGGTTCAACCCTTCTCATTCCAGCACTGACCTTGATTGAGCCCAGCACTAGGATGTCAGCCACCAACAAAAGGATAATAGACCAAGAGTTATGAGTACTAGAGTGTACTGCTTGCACTGTACCTGGACATGCCTCTGCTTGAGCAGTGTTTCATAGCGGTTGGATGGTGGGTATGGAATAATCACCCCATAATTCTTACATTCAGCCCGGAAACGCTTGTCCAATAAAACACTGAAAAAGGGAAGCAGTGTCGGGAAAAAAAGAAACATACACTATCAGCTCCTCTCTGGATTTTTTCCAGAGTTGTTTTCATCCTTCCTTTCATCTTGCTCTGAATGCCAAGAAATTTCCCCACACTAATTGCTCCGATTTCACTACTAAATCACAGAGCAGTGGTTGTTATCTGGGGACTGCCATGCTGTTGTCCATCATTCTTGGCTTTTATGGCTAAAACATTCCAGAAGATAAAAGACTGTGCTGAAAGTTATCACTAGTGCCAGGTACTGGTGTGCTCCCTCCTTGAAGATCTGCTGTGGGAATATTTGGTTGGTGATGGTGATTGCTCTCCTTCTCTAAGGCCAAATGTGATCTAGAGACAAAACTCCTTGCAGAGTTACACCAAAGACTTGGTTCGCCTTTGGGGCCATGGGAGGAGGACTCTCATTAGAGTTCATCCATGTTCTTTAAATGGTTAGAAGGAAATGTCACAAAGGGCCTATCTCCCCACAAGGGAGCAAGCGATTCTGCAGAAGTCTACAGTCAGTTGGTTTGATGTGTGACCTAAGACACTGAGTACCCTTCTGGCCATTACAAGTCCTGCTGCTTTACGAGGGTGAGGAAAAGTTCATGTTCCTGTTTCTTAGAGATGGGAGGCTTCCACTCCTTATCTGCCTGGTACGCAAACAGAAGTCAAGCAAGGACATGTCTTCAATAGGCTTGGTTTGCTTTTCTGTTGCTCTCACAAATTGTACTCAGACAGCTACTTAGGATGCCAATTATTATTTTTTCACTTTTAGCCATGTCTCTTGCCACCATTAATTCATTTTCCCCATCTACCCTGGTCTGACATGGACAGCCAGCTCTGTGGGACAGGGATGATCTATTTTGTTATGTCTACCTGCAGCAGCTACTCCCTGAGGGGAACCTTTTGGTTAACAGCAATTTGGATGCAGTGATATCATCACTCATCATCAGCAGTCAGGTTCTCCTACCTGCCAGCCATTGCTTTGTAATAGGCAAAGATCTGATCTGCCAGCTTGTACACAAATTGATCAAAGCACAAATTCACCTGGGGGAGAAAAAACAAAGACATCGTGAGGATGTCAGCAGCACAGAGCAGCTTCTTCCTACGCATGCAAGATCAATACAACTCAACACAGAGCTCTAATTTAATACGTACATATATGTCACACTATCTAAAAAACATACTGCAGTTCTCACATGCTGAAGGTAAGCAGAAAATTGCAGTTACATCTCTCTCTTATAGTTTCTGCATGTTCTTACAGGTCCTGGTCCCCCATCCTCAATCATCCTTCCCTCTCAGGGATCTCCGGTTTCTCATTTTCCTTTGATGTCCCATAACCCTCTGCCCATCAGACAGCCCCTTCCTTGCCTCCAGTGTTTGACAGCCTTTGGCTTCCACTGTTCCCCATGGGTACAGCTGAGCTGAAGCCCTTAATCAGCAGAGCCTGTAAACTCTCTGGAAATTTTGATCTTTTGAAAACTTGTCAGTCTGATGGATATTTTTTTCAGGAGATGCCTATAACAAATTTACTGAACTGCTGGGTGGGGCTGTCAAACAGGGCAATGTGACTCCAGTGAGCTCCTTCCATACAATAAAGATGAAGAGAACTTACTTCAGCTTCAATTTCATCGTATAGGAACTGCTTTTTGAACTTGGTCAAGGCATAGTATGCGCTGTCATTATAGAGGTCCAAGGGGTACAGTACGTACCTGAGGGCAAGAAGACAGATCATGTCTTAAATTAACTTTGGAGTATATCAGCATAAATGGCAGCCACTGCATGTGCCCTGCTCGGTGCAAAAAATGGCTTTTCTCTAACTTCAATCCTATCACCTCCATTCACTCCAGCCCCTCAGACACTCCCTCTTGCTCCTTGTGTCCTGCTGGAAGCAGCTAGAACAGATCTGGATTTGAGCTAACTGTGAATTGTTCAATCAACACTTTCTTCTCCTCTGCCCTTAAAAAAGCTTTCATCCTGCCCTCACTCCACAGAGTGCTTTGACACTGGCCGTAAAATGGAAAACAAAATTTTCCTAATGAGGAAGATATTATGAACATAATTATACTTGCAGAACAGCAATTCCTCTCATCGTTTATCATGTATATAAAAAAAAAAAGTGGTTAGGTGCCTTAGCCAGGGCCCACATCCCTTTGGTTGCACATGCTGTCTGATTGCTGCATGCAGATGATGGTACCACCAAGTTGTGCCCACATCCAAATAAAGCAGTTGCCAACTGCTGGTTTATGACACAAAAGTGCCAGTGCCAGGAAGCCGCCCCTGTGCGTCTGCTAAGGAGGTATTCATACAGTACACATTAATGTGACAGCAAGTCAAGAAACATCTATTTTCCCTCCCATGTCAAAAAGACTGTTCATCACCAGCCTACCCTACTCCACAACAAAATCCCAAGCCCCAGCACATGCATGGTCCCAACACAGCTCATCAACTCTTACTCCATCATGGAGGGTTCTTTGGTTTCCAGAATATGGTCCGTGAGGATCCAGGGCATGGACATTTCGATGGGGAACTGGATGCGGCGGCCCATGGTCAGCTCCAGGAAGAACTCTCGAAACCAGAGCTGGGACAGGTCACAGCACTGCTGCAGCGCTTCTGAAATGCAGAGGAGATTCCCCCCGGCGGGAGGGCACCCGTGTTACCCCCACGGGGAAGGCAGCGAGGGAAGTGCACGAGAGGCAGCTGCTGCAGCCTCATATTGGACTGGTTTTGGGTATGGAACATTTTTCTAGGATGTCTCTGTTTTTAAACCCAGACCATGTCCATGCTGTCTGAGCAGTTCGTAATGGAAGAAGAAAGAAGGGATCATTCCTTTTGCTCTAGAGCTCCAGGGAGAACATTTCAATGGCTCAGAGTTACTCAGGAAGATTTCTTTTGTGCCCAGTGGCTCAGAAGTTTGTCTGGGACAGAAAGAAAACTCCAGTCCTAGAAAATAAACTACCACCTGTGGCTATTTGCTGTTGCTGACTCATTCCTGTTCACATAATGATTACTACCTAGAAACATGCCTGAATCAGGCAGAAGTAGGACATCTGGGAAAAATCAAGGAAGATCTTCTGTATAGGTCAATGAGGAACAAAGCTGATCTACCTTTGCCTTTCTGAGCATGCAAGAGTTGGATTCAAGCCTCCCCTTGCCATAACCTCACCACTGATGTTGAGAAGGTGGGTGAAGAAGAAGGACTGCTTGTGGAACTCCTCAATGGCCAAGACTATCGGCCCATCCAAGCTGCTCCTCAGAGTCTTCTTTGAGCCGCTCTTGTCTGCTATGAGGGACTCCAGCATGGTCCGCACCATGTAAAGCTTTGGAAGAAAGTTGACACGCAGTTACCACTCTCCAGTGAGACACCACCACACACAGCCATGGTGCTCTGCAACAAAAAATAACACTTCTCCCAGGTGGCTACTACTCTCTGCACCCATAAGCCACTATCATTCTGAGCTAGAAATAATTACACCCCTAAAAAAGGAGGTTTTGGGAACTATACAACAAATTAGACACCAAAGCAGCCTTTAACACACAACAGTGTGAAGACTTTGTGGAACAGACCATGGAAACCGCTGCTAATCCACATGGCAGGAGACTCCTACATGGCTGTAAGACCATTAATTCCCTACACAGGAGATGGACATTTACATACCTGTGTACTTGATGGTCCTACTGCTCGCCGTGGGACTTTAATATCAAATCCACCTTTAGGATCCTTCTCACCTCTCAGGCAAGGATCATTTGGAGGTTCTCGACCTCCCTCCCAGTCACAGATCGTCTTCCGAATTGCCTGAAGGACACTGGAGTCGGTGAGAGAGGGAAAGTAGTGCTTAAGCTTGATTCTACTTCAGGATGAAAATACTCACTGCTGTGCACGTATGGGAGGAAAAGAATCTGAGGTGGGGACATACACTGTCGTTATTGGGGTAGTCATGCCCAAAAGTTACCTTGCAAAGAACTGCTGGCCAAGGTATGTTGGCTGGTTGTATACCTTGAGGTGTATGCAGGGCCACATGCTTATATAGTAGAAATGTGTTACACAAATAAATACGTGGGCTTTGCATTACATTCAAGAAGAACAGACTGACCTGATCAGAACGTTCTTCTTCTTCCTGACCGCCTGCCTGAGCGGCTCTCGCAGGGTCACCTGGGCAAAGTCCTGCAGGGCTGCATAGATAGTGTTGCGGATGGCTTGGTTAAAGACACTCTCCATCCGGCCCATCAGCACTTGCAGACCTTTGATCATGGCAATTACCTGAAGCAAAAATTAAAACCAGATGTATTTGCTATTTTTCCATTGTATGAAGAGGTCCATAAATCCAACATTAAGAGAATTTGGGACTAAATTAATTCTACTCAAGTAACTTAGGCCCAGTAATTAGGTGGCTAATTTTTTTGATGGTAGCTGCTTTACAGATCAAAGGCAGCCAAGGAGAGCATTTACGCCACTAGTTTCTTGCAAATGGCCCCTGTCCCTAGGCAGGCTCTGTTTCCACTCCTGATCTCTTGATATCTTTAATAACGCACAATCCCAGGAAACTGCGCAAGCTCCACACGTGGGTGCAGCTCCGTGGCTTGCACAGACCTGCATCCAGCCCAGGGCACAGTCTTCCTTGGACAAGGGTACAGTGACAATTCTCAGGAGGGACTGAGCCACAAAAATGAAGGCAATATTCAAACACCTTGGACTGTGTAAGGCAAAATGAAGGTGTGAGGGCCTTGGCCTCCCACAGCCACAGTCCACAGACAGCTGGACCGACGGTTGATGGGTCATGGGGACTGGCTGAGGATCTCTTGTGTTTGCACAGCACCTGAATGTAGCTCCTGATCTTGCTTCAGATCACACTGCTCTGCAAGCCCACACCTTTTGTTTTTTTTCAGGAGCCCTGAACCCTGTTTTCAGGTCAGGGCTTAATACAGCAATATTAAGAAACCATAAGGATTCATCTGTCTTTCCCCAGCACACAAACACAGCATAAGAAGAGCAAGATCAGGAAAAAGAGAGGAGAATTGCTCTCATCATGCATTGGTGCAGTGTTTTTATCCCAGCAGGATTCCCTAAGAACTTAATTTGCCCCTTAGTTCTGGGCAAATTAAGGGCCACAGGGATGTGGGAACCCTTAATCCCTTAACGTGGGCCACAGGGATGAGGAACCGGCTAAGTATGGTGAGATGCCCTTCCCTCCTCTTCCCCTGGCCTGAGGAACATGGGACAGGAGACGAGCCCTGGCTGGTTCCTACTCTTGTGCAGTTGGCACCCACCTCCACAAAGGCAAACTTCTCTTCACTGGTGTAGTTGTACCGGGTGGCTCTCTCATATTCTTCTGCTGTTCCTGGGCAATCCTTGTTACAGAATTTATCTGTGGGATGAACCAGCTTCCAAGAGTACTAGAAGATGGAAAGAGACACTGTCAACATTGCAATGAGTAAGAAGCCAGGCTGGAAAGACTGAAGGGGGCCCTATGCCAGGAAAATGCTTCCTAGACATTACTAAAGTTGTTTGACACTCCTTTGGGAGCAGAATTAGTGCTTCTTCCTGGCTTTATTATCGCTGTACTGAATATTGGTTTTGTTTATTTGGGAGGTTGCCAGTCATATTGGGCTTTTGACATCCATGGACTTGTATTGAGATGTGGTCAAAATTTTCCAAATTAAGATTTTCCATCATCATTTGAATTAGTTTCAGTTGCTCAAGACCCAGACTCATCCCAAACAGCTTTCAGTACTTAACTGAGATGTTCAGGCTAGGAGAACAGTCACCCAGTCCCCCTCTAACATTGGTGGGGACATCTGCAAAGGGCAGTTCAGGTCCAGGGTGAGATGATCAAGCTCTCTTTCTCCATTTGGCACAGAGGGTATTCAGGGTCATTAGCTACCCGATCTTAGTGTGTTTGTTAACAGCTTAAAGTTAGGTGGCTTGAAAGCAAGCTCACCTTTCTAGAGTCTTTGTTACATGCCATGTTAAAATGTTCACGCTCACCTGGAAAGAGGAGGACATTACACAATTACCGCTTCCATGGATGCACTCACCACTTCCATGACGTGGGCACTCCACTTGGACAGCAGCTGCAGTCCCCGTAAAGCGAGATCAAAGAGCTCCCTGTACTCTTCATCTGATTTCTGGCTGTCCAGTCCTGAGCCAGTGACCACCTGGAGAACATCACATCACGTCAGGGCTAGACTCAGGAACTTGCTGCAGAGGCTTCACTGAGCCAAACAGCAGTCACATCTCTCTCTCTCAAATTCCAGCTGGAATGAATTCCTTGTGACCTTACGATCAAGCAAAAATTGAGCAGTGCATGTACTGTCCCTCGGGAAAAGGGGTATAACTCGGCAAGGCTCTTTTTACCCAGGCAGTCCATTTATTTCCTACAGAAAAATGAGTCTGACCTGTCACCTCAGGGCAAATAACTGACTGTTTTCATTCCACTTTCCCACTCCTTTTCGATGGTCTAATACTACTGAAATCCTTCAGAGTCCTTCACTGATTTAAAGTTCAAATAAGCACTTACAAATGCCAAAAAGAAAAGGGCTGAGAATGCTAACAATTCATTAAACTAACACTGATGAATAAAGATCACACATTTGCAGAAAACAGTCACAATGGCATCAGAGAGGGCGCTGACATTCAGTAATGAAAGAACAGAGATGCCCTCGTGAACATTCCTCAAAGCCCTGACCAACAGCTCTGTGTAATAGAAAAGACCCATTTGCAAGTCATGGGTGTTCTGCCACGGGGCTAATAATGAACATTTAGTTGCAAAATTTTTGATGCTTCTTATTTTAAAGAAGCTATGGCCAAAGAGCAGAAGCTGTTGCAGTAGATCTTCTGGTGCATGTGATTTTGCACCTGCAGGGGCCTTTCATAACTTGCTTTTTATTGCTGGATTGATAAGTGGTTTGTTCCACCTGTTCCCTTCTTCCCTCCTCACTGTACGTCCTTGGCAGGCCATACTCCTGCCATGCTTGTCCTCTCCCAGCCTCGTTTGTCTAACGAGCCTGATTACGGCGACTACCCGCCGAGCTTACCTCGCTGTTGCTGTAGCGAGCGAGCTCTGAGATGAAGCGGATGTGGTCATCTCGGATCTGGACCATCTGCTCACAGATGTTGTACTGGGGACTTATGCTGCTCTGAGTGCACGTCCACCTGGGCAAAAAAGCAAGGGTTTCAAGGACAGGACATGGGGCTCCACTCAGACACCCCCAGGGACAAAGCCTTGTGCTCAACTGCTCTCTTCATTTCAACATGCTCAAGACATGCCACCTCCAGGGCAAATGTCAGCCTCTGTTGTCTCTCTCATGTCTCCTGGGGTGTGGGGTCTTCCAGAGGTGGTCTCACGCAGCATGATGGGGACGCTTGCCTCACCTTTCAGCCCAAACATCTCTGCTCCATCCACCCTGAAGGCTGCTCTCCGTGTTGGGCTCACCTGCCCCCATGGGCAGAGATGGCTATTTCCCAGGCCACCATTGGACAAGCTTTCAGGGAAGGATGAACTGCAAAGACCTGGCATCATTTGCATCCTTTCTGCTAAACCTAAGGTTAATCATCCCCTTAGAGGTTATCCCTCCAGGTCTGAAATGGCTGGGTCATGCCGCCTCTGCCTGTGAGGAAAGACTCTGCAAGAGGTCAGCAAGGGAATATCCCTTCCACCCTGTTTTTGGTTCTGGCTCACACTATCAGCTCAGTGAACAACCCTGAGTATAAACGATGAGCAGAATATGATTAAATGAACTACATTTTCATTTGCATTGACCCACAGGTACCATGTAACAGTGTAATGATGTCCTAAAAGAAGGCAGCACTCTCCTTCCAAAGGCACAGTCATATGAAGAAATGGTGCAAATCAGGTCTATTTAATTTAACATCTCCTTTTCCCCATTCTGTATCAGCCACAGACATAGAACCAGAACGGCTCCGCCAAAATGCTTTGTGCAAGCAAATGTCTGTCAGTGAGACTCTCATGTCTCTGTCTGTCACCACAATGTAAATGTTCAGATCTTGGCTTTTTCCTCCCTAAATAATTGTCCATCTTAAGACAGATAGTCATCTTTTCCAATCTAGATTGGCTGTACAAAAGGAAGGTGAGAAACCTGCCTCTGATACGGACATAGACACAAAGACATATTCCTACAGTTAACTGTGAGGCACCTGCTGCCAATATTTGTGGTGGTGGAAGGTCCTGGAAGTGCTGGACCATGTTATCCCTTGTGAAATCCATCCTCCCACAGTCCCATCACTCGACTCTTACCCGTTCCAATGTCCTGTGCTCCCCACCAGACAATCGGCAGGTTAGCAGGAATGGCCAGGGCTGCACCAGCCCTCCCTGCCACACACAACCTAGTCCACAGTGCAGAAACAAAGCGCCATGCAGGAAAAACACCAATTAATTCCACTTTCATGGAGACAGGGAGGGAAAGAAAGTGACAAAAACAATATTAGTAAGAAATGGGGATTATATGGAACCACCTTGGCAGAGTTAGTGTCGGTAGTCCCATGCAATTTGCTGGGAAGGCAAGTGAGTGAGGAAGAAACATTGGTTAGTAAGGTACGGCACACAGACCTGGTAAGACAGATTTCAAGACAGACATTAAAATTGTGCACAGGTAAACAGCCCGCGAGCTACCTTGGTTTTGAGATGAGAAAATGAATGCAGCTGACACATGTTTCGTTGAAATGTGCTTTCTGAATGATTTGGGATAAAAAGGTGCAAATTTTTAGACAACTTTTCCCTTTTAAATTGAGTTTTCAAAAACATTTTTTAAATTTACATTTTGAAGAATTTTTTTTTTCATTTTTTAAAAATTTTAATCGAAAACCTTTCACTCAGGAAGTTTTGCCACGTTGTTTTCAAATTTCTCATGAATAATTAATCGGCACTTTTCAACCAGCCTTGGGGAGGGCCGTTCCTGGGTGAGCCATGTGGCGGGCAGAAAACCTGGACCCTCTAGGGTGGAAGGGCACGAGCAAACAGAAGCGGAGAGATGACACTGCAGGTTAGTTAGTTCCTGTCCTGCTGAAGAGACAGCTCGGCTAGGCTGCTTCTTGCAGACGCCGGAGAAATCTGACTTCTACATGATACGGTCCCACAGGTGAAAGGCTACTCACTGGTGAAAGCTGGGCTGCCATCAGCCTTTACAGCCTGACACAGCTCAGGTGGGCTTTGCTTACGTGTGGTTGCAAACACCATTCCAAGGATATCCAAACCTAACACCGATTCTTCTAGCAATAATTGAGCACGATGCAAAGCTACAAAGACAAGTGGGGCCTCGCACACACCTGGCGCGATCTGAAACAACGTCTTGCAAATTCATCTGACGGGAGCAGCAAACTGCCTGTGAACCCAGGCTGGGAAGCAGCGCTTTACACCGCCACGCCGCTCTTGAGCTCTCTCATAACGACTCCATTTCTGCCCTTCTCCCACAAAATTCATTCATTTCCAGCGCACCTGAGCCCCCGGTTCAACCCTCATTCCCGCTGCCCTTCTTCACGAAACCTGCCTGAGCTAGAGGAGACGCCCTGACTACCGCAAAGGGATCCACTGCGGTGTTCACGCTCTGGAGGATTTTGTCCCCGAGATGAAAACTGTGGATTAAAATCTCTCCAGAGCGGGGACACGCTGCTCGCACTCACACACCTCCGGGCGCGCACACCTCGCAGGCACTCAGCGGCTGCGCCGGACCGCGCCAGCCGCCTTTCCTTCGCCCTGCCTTGCTGCCGGCCGCCGAGCCCCCTCCCAGCCCCTGCCGGCGGGAGCAGGCGTACAGGCATGCCCGCTCCCCTGCCTGCACGCAGCGGGGACGGGGACACGTAGGTTCAGAGCTGGCTGCCCACGCACGCACACGCTCGGGGGCCGGCGAGGACATCTTCCCATGCGGGGACGGGGAGGTACACACGTGCACACAGAGCCGGCACGCCGGGACTCACACCTCACAGGGACACACACGGGTACCCGTGCACAGAGCTCACACGCGCCGGAGAGTTGCGGCTCCCGCGGCTTTCGGGACACACACAGAAGCCAAGAGACATTATGGCAGGCACTCACTTGGATTTGTTCTCCTCATAGTGAGCACTGGTCTTAATGTATCTGGCCAGTTCTATCTGCATATCGCCGAATAAAGGAACCACCTGCAGCTGCTGGAAAAGAAAACAAAAGATGGTTGAAATACGGTGGAGAGAGAGCCCGTGGCCCCAGCGCAACACAAGGGACTACGAAATGGCATCCTGCGTCTCTGAAGCTATGGAAAGTGTCAGGCTGTTAAAACCAAGGTGCAAACCTGGACCCAGGGTCATTTCACACCTGGGAAGCGACCGAAAATGATCACAAGGCTTCTTGTGCCAGGAAAATCGCCCCCTGTGAGTGCTCTGGAGCCCCGGCCTCACCGATACCGGGCTGGTTATGGGCAGAACGGTTCAGTGCTGTACCCAGCCAGAGGAAAGGCTCTTTTTACAACAAAAAGAGAGAACCATATTCCTGAGCAGGGCTTATTGACTCCCACCATAATCCTCCAAGAGAACAGAGGGATGAAAAGCCAGCACGTTGGTATTGTGGCAGCAAGATGCTGCAGCTCCCTTCAGAGGGGAGCTGTAGGCTGCTTTGCTGCCTGGATTCCCAGGGATTTGGCATCTTTCCCCAGGGACTCAGACTGTACTTTGGCACTGCAGCTACTTGTGATGTGTCTTAAAACTTCTCCACAAAGAGAAAGACACAGGCAATATAACATGGCTTTGCTCACCCTTTACGTCTCAGGAGGATTTGGATGGAAAATAAATTCAAAGTGCGCTGAACGTACCTCAAACTCAGACAGGTCCCTGCTTCACTAAGCTTTCAGCTGCAAACAAAATTCAACCAAGGGCTTCCAACATTTCTTCAATAAAATACAAAGCTTCAAATTCACCCAGCTACAAAAGCCTTGCCCCAAAATTCAGGGAAGATGGTGGCAAATTCCCTATCCTATTACCACATGCTTCTCTTCTCAGGCTGACTTGTGCGGAGGATCTGTAATGCTGTCATCAGGGATTCCCAGTGGCGCTTTCACAAAAGGTTTAAATGAAGGGATAGTTCATTTTCACTACTCAAATTCCTGGTCAATCCACTAGAAATTTAATCAGAAGGCAATAAGCAGATGTAGTAAGAGGAGTAGTTGGCCTTTTCTTATTGAGATCTGATAGTCTGGAGTGGTACTTAACTGATTAGGTGAGACCACAGCAGATGTTGGAGAAGAGCAAATGAAAAAAAAGCTGGAAAGGAGAAAGTTATTCCATGCAACGGAAGATATTTTACCTGATTCTCTGATGGCCCACAGCACTTTGCAACGAACAGCAAATCTGTTTGAATGCACCAAGATGACCAAACTCTACAGATTACACTGAGGGCTTGATTTAAACTGAGATTCAGTTGAATTAGTGCTGAACTAGGGAAAACTCAGAAGACTCTGAGGGGTGGCACGATAAATCACGTTTGCAGAGCTGCAGTCCTCAGCAGTCTCCCCAGCGACTGGAGGGTATTCAAACACCTCATTATCGCCCTGTCCGTGAGGTTATGGAGTCTGTCCATAGTACCCTATGCAGGCATTTCAGCCCTGCTCTCAGGGCTGTCTCCAGGAGATGATGCAAATTGGGGTAAATAGGTCCCCACTCGCTCAGGGTGAGGATGCAGCAGCTGGTACACCAACCTTTCAGGAAACCAGTTATCTGGGCTCGCCTGTTCCCTCCCCTTGCACAGACTCAGCACATCATCTGTAAACTGCAAGCTGGGGCAGTAAGCAGGGAGGCATCCACTACCCTATCACCACAGCCGACCTCTTCTTTCAGGCTCCTCAGCAGCTCTCTGGGTAAAGCGGCAGGAAGAATCCGCTCTGCTGAAAGAGTGACGGGGAAGAAGTGCTCTGTGGCCCCCCCAAAATCATCATCTTCTCATTTTCCCTGATGTGGAGCGCATGTTGGTAACAAAACCTAATTTTTCCATCTCAGAAGAAAGATTAATACAGTGGAGGCAAAAGGACTCTGGAAGGACTGCTCAAGCTCAGTAGGTCTAAAAGAAAACTAATTGCTCCATCTGGGAAGTTATTCTGCTATCCTCCTGCTATACTGTTATTCTTTGCTGCCAATACATTTGTCCCTTGCCAGATCCCACCATGCCTCCTAGAGCTGACCTGCCCCAAACCTAAAATGCCTTCTAGACCCAGCCTGTGCACAGAAGCGATGGAAAGGAGGCATCATCTCCCCCTGCGAATGCTGCAGGCGGTGCTGTGCAGGGTCTCAGCCCCCCTCCCCATCTGCCACTGGTGGCCGGTGGCTAACACACACCAGGTTTTGGGGGGAAGCAACAGGGTTATCCCAAACCTTTCTCGTGCTGAGTGGCCCCAGAGCAATGCAGCCTGGCCTCCAGCTGTGGACTAGCCTGTGGCTGGACTCAGCTGCACACGTGCACGGGAAGAAGGAGGCTGCACGGCTGCTTCCCACCCCATCACTGGGAGCATCCAGTTCTTGCAGGCCTTTACCCAAAACCCGAATCTCAGAGAAGACAAAAATGGTTCATCAAACCACTGGGTGAGCCCTTTGAGGAACTCGCTGAACACCTCCCAGTCCCAGTCGACACAAGCTCCCCAGGAAGCTTTTTCTGTCCTACAGGCAGCACAGTTCATACACAAAATAGGACTGCCAGATCACACGTTGGCTCGCCAGCTGTGTCCCCTGTCCCTCAGCTCAGCAGCTCGCTGAGGGAAAGAGGAGTGCAACTATCACCCGCACAGACCTCAGCAAACCAGCCAGGTTTGCCGGTGGCCTGAAATCACGGTGCTCCTCAGGGGACTGCAAACCTGCCTCAGAAAGGTGCAAAGAGACAGAAGCGATGTCAGTCTGGCACACCCTTCCCTCGTCCGCAAAACAGATAGCCCACGCTCCGTCCCCATCCTTTGCCCCTCGGCAGAAAGCGGGCAGTCGCGGCAGGAGCTGGCTGCCCAGCAAGGACACGCAGGGTCCTCGGCTCCCACCGGCTCCCCAGCTCCGGTGCCATCGGAGTAGAGCCAGCTCCAGGCACCGCTCACCCATTCACAGCCTTGCTGGCACCGAGAGCTGGCATCTCACCCGTGCTGCACCTCTGTGCCCATGCACGTTCACAGCAATCCCATTCCTCATCCTTTGGCCTAGATAATTTCTCAACCCTTTGGGTTTTTTTGGACCTGTAAATGATTCCTGCGGTTTGTTTTTTGCCGGCAGCACGTGCAATGGTACGGGTCACTAATTCATTGGTCTCCAATAAACTCTAGCCTCACCCAGACAAGTCACTGACCTTGAAGAATTTGTCTATTTTGCTAAGGTTGATTCTCTTCTTGGCATCCAACTTGTAAATGTTGCTTACATTCCCATCCATGAGATACAGGCCAAATCCCATCACCTGGAGAAGATGGAAAAGCTAGGTTTCATTAGTGTGAAGTCAGCAGCACAAGTCAGAGACAGTTCTCCATCACTTAGCGTGAGGAAAGATCATTTCAGGCTCCTGTACCACCCAACACTCATGAGAAGACTGTATAAAACATGCACATATCTGCAAGGATATGCATGGTAGACAGAGGACACGTGATGGATTGCTTCCATTTTGTGTGCAAAAACACATGACGCTCACTTTGGTAACTTATTCCTCCTCTCTCCCACATAACAACCCAAAACTCTCCTCCACCCAAAGGCAAACATTTACTCCCAGAAAAGAAATGAGAACATTTAAAATTTCTTCTGGATTGATTTTTCCCCTTTAATTCAGTACAAATCATTACAGATGTCCAAACTACCCACATTATCCTTCAAAGAACCATAGTTGACTCATACCATGGTAATGAAGTTCTTACGGTAATAGTGACTGCAATCACTATAATAACTGACTGACAGTAAGGACAAATATACAAAACAAGCAGATACTTTGGCATGTTCATCTTGAGGGCTCTTTGGAGTCAGGAAACCAAACCTAGAAGGATCTGCCTTCTGCAGGGAATTATTGCTGGGAGGGGGCATCAAGAAGAAAATTCAGGGTTGCAAAGTTGGTGGTGATTTTGGCATGTCCTATACAGTTACCCAGGTCAAGCCCATGATCCCACACATCCATGTACAACAGAAAAACCCCTTCCAGCTTTGGAGAGCACAGGGCACCCACCAGTGCTCTCGCCCACCAGCTGGAGACCACCACCACGCATGTGCTTAGTCCCAGGCAGGCAGAGCTGCTGACAACCTTGGGAAGGACTGGGGGCAAAGATAGACATAGAGATGGGGAAGAGCAGAGGAGAGAGGAAGGAAGGTTTTTATATAGCAATATGGGAGAAGGCCAGAAAGGACAGCAGTGGCTCGACAGAGCACTGGGGTGGGACATCTCCGACCAACAGCCACATCCCGTCCGTTCAGCTAAAAGGAAGAGGTGAAAGGGAAGAAGATGGGGGGGTGAGGTATCACAGCAGAAGACACAAAGTAACAGAGATCAGAAGGGAAACACCAAGAGGAGGAAGGCAGCTTTGCTGCTGCACGCAGAGAGCTTTCCGATCTCATAGCAACTCCTGTGTCCAGAGGATACTGGCTCCACAGAGAAGGGATGCATGTAAACCCAAAGGAGGAAAAAAATAAAGAAAATGAAGAGAAACATTGTCCTGGGAGGGAATTTCATTTTACTAAAACAAAAGTGAAACTACGCAAGCACCCAGCCCCATAAGCATAGCCAAATCTCACCTTTAAGAGCATGTGTTTCTCACTGGGAGTGAGATACATCTTGTTTTCATAGTAATCCACACAGATGTTGACAATATCAGCCAGCAATTCCTCATAGCCAGGGATAACCTCTAGTTGTTGGTGCAGACACTGAAATATCAACAGGGGCCACATTATCCACATGGACAGAGGAACAGCAGAAACCAGGGGAGAAACATATTTGAAGGATTAAGAGTAGAATCATAAGAGTTTTCTTCAAACTTCATCTGTGTGCTTTTCTTAAGTTACCTGTAGAAGACTGATCTCATGGTACCACCTGTAAGGAACAACCTTCCTTCTGCAGGACAGCTCTCCCCTTCAGACTGATCACAACAGCCAAACATCAGACAGTGAGATGTAAAGAAAGATGCCTCAGAAGCAGACTTTCTGACTCTCTCCTGTCTCTGTGCAATATTTTACCTAATTAGCAGAAGCTAGAGCCTGTGGAGTGTGGAGGGCCATGGGGTCTGATCTGCAGTCCCCATGCAGTTGCAGAGACGGACTGGATGGATTTCCTGGGGAAAACAGGGAAGAGGTTCTGGCAGAACCTCCCCCTCCAAGAGCTCTTTTAGACCTTCATCTTTGTCTTGACACAGAGACCTTCAAAGCTACCCCGGATGACCCATGAGAAGGAGATATTGCTAGAATTATACAGCCTGACCAAAGGACCATCAGTCAGCGGCAATGACCCAACAACTATTGGGTCTGAACAGTCTGATCTGAAGTGCTGTCAGCCTTGGCAAGATCGTTGCCTCCCTCTATTCACGGAAAGGCTAGGTGGTTCAAGAAAAGGGACCTGCCTGTGTGATGCGGTTGTGGTTTGCCAGGAACATGGAGAGATTCTGGGACTCCTGGATGGACTGGGGGTCTGCCATCTTCCGCAGAAACTGGGCAGCTCTGGAAGGGAGAAATTCAGCGTCACCAAGGATCGCTCACCCAATGTGAGACTCTCACCACCCATCTTCCCTGTTTGACCTGCAGCTGCAACGCAGCAGCCTCAGACCCACCTGCAGCACAGCTCTGCCCTTTCCTTGTTTTACCAAGAGGGAACCGAAACACAACAGGGCTCAGAGATTTGCCTAAACTCACACAGCGAGCCTGCGACAGTGCAGAAACCCAGCCTCCAGCCTCCTGATGTCCACCTGATCTCACTGCTGGGCAGAGCAGGCGCTCCCTTGCAGACCAGGTACAGTCCTGTCCCCGCTCCCGCTGCTTCACCCCCTCTCACCTTTTGTAGGCGGAATGGTCATTTTTGACACTGCACTTCATGTTCTTCAGCTCATCCAGGACAGCAAACATGTTAATGAACTTGCCCAGCGTGAGGAGATAGGCCTCGGAGACGAAGTCCTTCCTCCGCTCAGCGTGGCACAGGCGCTTCACCTCGCTGCAGAACCGCTCGATAGCCTTGCGCTGGAAGACAGCGGGACAGGGTTATCCCAGCAATGGCTCATGCATGGTCATTGCACCACCGTTGGGACCCCCTTCCACCCACCCACCGCCTCCTTCCTTTAACCAAAGCATTTTTCTGCTGGGGATGGAGTCTCCAGGGTCCCTCTCCACTGTCACCATGAAACGAAGCAGCGTTACAAACCACTGTAGACAAACATCCTCAGTGCTGGAGGGATGAAGGGGGCTCGAACCCTCCATTTGTGCTTGCCCCAAGTGCAGTGTGTTCTGCAAAATCAGACTTCAGTTTTTTAGGCGGGGCATGAAGACCTCATAGGACATAAAACCTAAAAAAGATGGTGAAACCCAGCTGCAGCCAGTTATAAACACAGGCGGTGACAGGGAGAGGTCCCTGGAGCCCACAGCAGCTCTGTGTTTGCCATGTGGTCATTGCTCCATTGGGATCTAAGCGTATTATTTTGTCAAGTGCCTCAAGTGTAGCAACTGCTAAATATAAACTTTGGTGCTCTTTGCCAGCCGACCCCCGAGTTCAGGGGGCTGTGAGCACATCCCTGTTCCTGCTGGCACAGCAGGAGGGTGTCCAGCTGCGTGGTTGCATCCCACCCCAGGCACCAGCCACACCACCAGCCCTCAGCTCTTCCTGGCTTTGCTTCAGAGGGAAGAGCAGAAGAGCAAGCTGTGCTGGTGGAGAAACAGCTCTTCACATCCATCAGCCAACACTCCAGAAAAACAGGAGCCTGTGCCACCCATTAGCATAGTGGGGGCTCTGGTCCCCCATGAACTTCAGCGGCTGAGGTGTGCTCATGCCCTACTTGTATACAAGATTTCAGGGCTGAGCAACAGACACACAGGTTTTCCTTTAGACAGGTCTCAGGTATCTGCTGATGGCTGCAAGGAAAAGACATATCAGGGGGCTCAGGGGCTCTCCAAGCTAGCCTGGCAGGCAAGGAGAGCACAGCTCTGCTTAGAATAAGTTAACACCAAAGTAATTATTTTTGCCTCTTTCCTTGACCACTTACCTGAAAATACATGAACTTCATAAGTTTGGTGACTTCTGGCTCCAGGACTTCCACTGTCTTCTCATAAATCTCCACTCGGTTTGGCTGTTCGTTACATTTCACCTGCGTTGCAAAGACATATCATCCTTGTCAGCATCAGAGTTTCTAACACAGCTGTGGACTGTAACGGCCACCATCTTCTGCTTGTTTCACAGTGAATCCTGTCGCCATCTAAGGACAATTGAGGGACCTGAGAGGGAGCTTGTTCTCAATGCAGGTTACAGCAGAAGGGGCTATTTCTTAGACATGAAATTCTCTACATGCATTATAAACAGGCACAATCCTGACTCTGACAAACGAAAGTCTTCTACTGCATTTGTCTGGGGTAGAACACATGCAACACGGAGTCTGGACTTGCTACACAACATGGGAATGTTATATCATAAAGTTATCTGAGACTTTGTGTTGCAAACTCCCATGGACACACAAGGCACCAGGCTATGGCTCTGCTATAGCCTTGCTGGGATAATTTTGGTTCTGTTGTCAATCTGTTAAAAATCACTGGGCTTGTATGTGGCTAGCAGCAATGAAGTGAGTCACCTTCATTGGAATCCTAGGAAGCTAAATTTAAGGACTTACTCAGTTGTCATCCATCTCATTTCCAGTTACTTGGAGTCACTACCAAACTGTTAGGGAAAACCCCAACTGCCCAAGGCAATGGGTCTTGCTGTCTTCCTCTGGTTTTGTTTCCAGCTGTTGCTCACACAAGGCTGTGATGGGGCTGACAGCTCTGGTGCAAATTTAGTAGCCCAGCAGCTGATGCATGGGGTGCAAGGGGACAAATCAGCCGGCTTGACATGTGGGAAGATGCAAAAGTAGCTTTGCCCTCTCTGTCGTAGGGAATCTAATGTTCCTGCCCTGGTGTTTCATACTGCAGTCAGGCAATATTGATGGCCATGAGGATGCAGCTGGTGGTAGGGAGGAGTGGTGCACATTTAGGTGTAGGCTCTGTTTTTCACCTGTAAAACCACGGTCTCTGATGGAGCACAGGGATGTGTACGTGACCGAGCACCCAGGCTGGGGGGCTGAGAACAGGACCCCCCCAGCCACAGCCATGTGCCCCATGGCAAAGCGCAGGGGTCATTGCAAGATCAAATCTGGTGAATCTGTAAATGAACCCTCTGCTGTGGTGTTGCCTGCTCCTCCATCACACGTGGCACTGACTGCAGCCCCGGGGGGGAGGATGGGGCAAAGAGCAGGGACCCCAAAGCTACGCTCGGAGAGGCACAAACATCACGGGGGCGACCGGGATGGGAGGACACTAAAGTGCCAGAACAGATTATCTGTAGCACTGTCTTGCCATCAGCTCAGCCATAGCCTGCCTTCTGTTAGCGTAGTCAGGAGAGACAATAGCAGCTCAGCATCAAATATAAATGGGAGATAAGCAAATATCCATCAGCAGCAGAAACCTCCCCATGGCTGAGTCTCATCAGCAGAGTATAACCCAAGGGGAACTGAGGTTTGACCTCTCCCGGGGAATCACAAACATGGGCATTGCCAGCCATGTGGAAATATTTTTTCCTGGCTCCACAGAAGCACTGCAAACCCTTTTATCTGTAGGGTTAATGGAAGTGCACTGCACCCACCCCAAAGCATTGTCAGTCAGCATTTTTACAGTGATCCAGCATGTGTTCATGTTGCAGAAGATGAGCTCTAAGCTGGAGTCTGAATCACGATCAGTGGGCTATGTGGGCAATCTTACTCATGCCTGTAGGTGCTTGCAGGATGAAGCCACCAAAATTCAGGACGGAGAGAGAATGACTAGAAAACAGTTGAAGCAGAACTAGCAGCAGAGGAGGAGAATGATTAAACTTGGGGGAGATCAGGATCCTCAGGTATATCAGCAGCAAAAAAGGGCATTTGGGGAAATGTTTCTGGCATATTGAAGCGCTCCTTCATGCATCCTCGCACAACACCCACAATTCTGGGGTGCCCACAGGGGCAGAGAGAGCACCACAGGGTCTGGGCAGCAGTCTGGGATGCTGAAACGTGCCCCAGCTGCCTAATCTGCTCAGTGCAAGTCAGGGAGAGCCTGAATCTGCCACATCTTGAGAATAACCACTGTTTTCATCCCAGGCTGCCTGGGCTCCCTTCTTCACGCAACGCAAGAGTCCCACTCGGCACTGGTACAATTTTTAACTGAAGCTGAAGTTCCTGGTACCATGTAACGGTATGATACCATACAATGGTATCAGGAAAGCGTGATATAAACTAGATCTGATGATTTTACTCTCAACTTCCAAAAGCTAACTGCCTTTGCCTGAAGCAAACTCCGTCCCCCCACAACATGAGAGAGAAAAATATACAAGCGGTGCACCGGGAAGGAAATAATCACGCTGCTTTAATTAAAGCAAAGGCTACCCATTCTCCAGACGGAGAAGTGGATAAAGACCCAAGTGCCAAAAGACAGCACAATCCCAAGTACGGTGCTGGACCAGAGCTGTGCTCAGCTGAGTCCTGTTAGCAGCTGTAGGACAAACAAGCTGGTTCTGCAGGGATGAAATAACGTCAGGTGCGACTGCTTTGGGGAGCGGGAGGGCCTTGTGAAATCAGGAAATGTATATAAGGCAGATGGCTTGTGGTGAGCATGATTGAGCTGAGAGGCACTACTAGGGGGTGTCAGGGATGGAGCTGCTATATACATGAGGGTGCAGAGCAGATGCCCTTTGCTAGGGCAGCAGCATAGATCTGCTTCTGAAATGGCTACCAGCTGCTGAAATTGGTGGTTGAAACTTTGGGGGGGGAGAAGACAATTTGAAGAGTCAGTGATCTCTCTTTTCAACTTTTAAATCTGCTTCAGTCTTCTCTGCTTTTTTTTGTTCTTCTGTCTCCAGTCCAAACTAACCCACACTGAAGACAAAACCAGCTAGGTGCTCTGGGAACATTCCCGCCTGGGAATGGGTTGAGTACCTGGGGGATGGCTCGTGAGCAGCTCCTCCATGTATAAAGCATCACAGCGTACTCGTGGCCTTCTTCCAGCATTTCATTCTGAAAGAAAGAGAGCATTGCTGAGGTAGGGCACGCACCAAAGGTTCAGCATCGCTGGGGCAGCGCCCGGGGGACTCACCATGCTGGAGTGCACTGTCGCTTGCTCGATGTACCTGGCAATGCCGGTCACAAAGGCATTTCTGTCTTCAAAGTTTGTGTCAAAATTAGCCTATGGGTGAAAGGGAGAGATGGGGATTAAAATACAGCTGGTTGTTTGCTCACCTGATACAGTCCAGCATGGGATGTGTTGGCAAAAAGCAGACTCAGTAAGGCTCCTGGGGCATGGGAGCAGCTTATGAACAATTTGAGGTGCTGCACCTCTAGGTCTGAAGTAGTTTCATACATGCAGCCTGAGATGCTTCTGAATCACACATGTTCATTAGAGGAAACCCTGCAGGTTATATGTGTGAAAACAGGGCAATCAAGACAAACGAGGTGGGGATCAGTTACATGGAATTGCAGCCACACCAGAGAGCAAACCTACAGCAATTATTCTAAGGATTTTAGCTTGCTAACTCAAAGACAGATGCAGCCTCATTAATTTCTATTTGTGCCCTGGCTGCTAGGGGAAGACCACATCCTGTCAGCAGGAATCGCAAAGAATAAACATACAGAAAGGGCAGGGAACGAGATGTCTGGAAAACATAAATATGAAAGTCAGCACTCATCCAGACGCTATTATCAGCACTAGTGTTGCTCTTGCAAGCAGATGCTTTGGAATGAACAGTTGTTTTGGAAGTTCAGCTACTGCTTTGGGTTGGGACAGGGGAGCAAGAAAGTGCAGAGCAGGGCAGGGGATGAAAAAGCAGCTCCTCAGCCTCTCTGCACCGAGTGCCCGTTCACACGCTCTCTGCTGGGGTAATTTCCTCCGTGGAGGCTGGCTGATGGTATCTGCTGGAGGGCAGAGCGTACAGAAGTCCCAGGCGCCCAGAGCTGCTCCTTGCAACGACATTAGCATTGCAGTGACCACGCTCACCTCAATAACTGATTTCCTGAGTAGGAAAGCCGGGAGCACAGATCTGTGGCCACAGAGCTACTCTTCTTCGTGCCTCCAGGACATTGCATGTGACAAGAAAAGCTGAGGCTGCATATGCATTTCTGGCTAGCAGGGGAGAGGGCTACATACAAACCAAGTATGATGATGTAACAGGCTTGGCCAGTATCTCTAGATCTAGTTTAGATGAGGTTTTTTAGGCCAGGCAGTGTGCACATACTCATGGCCCTGAAAGGAGGCTGTGCCATAAGGCTGGACCTTGAGCCCCTCCCAGGACACAAGCCAGCAAAGAGTAAAAATGATTTAAAGAAGAGATAAGCAAAAGCGACATGAAGATTTGCCAGAGAGAGTTGAAATTTGAACAGCCGAGAACTGCCTTTGGGTCTGATAACCCACAGAGATACTAACGCTCCTGAATGAGCCCGCAGTCTGACCTGCTGAAAGAGATACTGTAACTTCAGACCCCTGCATCCACAGCACCGCAATCACTGTACGGGTGTATTTATACCCTGCCACGGGTAAGTCACGAATTCAGGAGTGGCAGGATGGAGAAAGTAACCCCATATTATATTTAACCCTGGGTGTGTGCTGCAGGGCAGGGTGTGGTGTGGTGGCCAAGCAGCCGAGGCATCCCGCTGCGGATCCAAAAGCAGGAGTTTGAGCCTTGCCCTGGGCTCATGCCAAGCTTTGCTTGGTCGGTGCAGCTGCAGCTAAATCTGTGGTTGTTGAAGGCAGAGAAGCGATTGTAGCGACTGTCCTCCCTTGCACGCCATCAGCTCCCCAGACCGGCAGCTCCAGCTGTGCTAGCAGCACAGGCCAGCCAAAGTCAGGCAGAACTTTGGTTTTGACCTACTTAGATGCGTGTACTACCATAAAAAGGAAGCACAGAAATATGTGCATAATGAAACATTGCTGAGAACTTTCTGCTGTTATCACAAATCTTATCTCCTGCTGCTTACCCGTTCATGCACTCTGGTCCTCGTTTTTTAACTTCCCTATGTCTTGCTCATTCTTAAAGATCCCTTTCACCAATCTCTAGTGCTTTCCTTTTAAAGCCTTTGGGAACAGATTTGTGGCTAGATCTGTTTTGAACATTTCCTTAAACATGGTGAACCCAGGATGTTTTCAGCTCGTTCTCACAGCACCATGTGCCCCTGTGCTTTGCATGAGCTACTGGAACAACCCTCCCTGCCCCACCACCTCTGGGAGCTGAAGGTACCTGGTACATGATGGAGGACGGAGGCGGTTCGATGCATGGCTGCTGGTCTGGAAGAGGCAGCTCCTCCAGTAAGTCCACGTTGGACAAGGCATCCTCTAGCGTGACGTGAGTGGTCATGGTTCTGGATGTTCAGTTTCTGCACTAAATCCAAAGGAAAAGAGAGTGTGATAGACAGACAGACAGCAGCCGGAAGACTGAGCGGGAAAGCACCAAAGGACAAAACCGGAACCACGACTGCCTGGCACTGCAGGAGACATGATCCCGGTTTATCTCGTTTTCCTTTTCTTGTGTATTTAACCTACATCTGTGTGTCATCTCTCCTTCCGTGATTCAACATCAGAGTAGATATGCAGAATAAGAGGAACACAACTACCCACCCATGCCCTTCTCTGCTTAACTCTATGCAAACTCTTTAAGACAGAGAACAGCTGGGTGCTGCAGTGCAGCTTTAGCAGCCCCAAGTGAAAGCATGTGCTTCGAAATGCAAAGCGGAGCTATCAAAAATATCTCTCAAAACAGCACAATTAGAAAAGTATGACCGATGCTGACAGTCACATGCTCTCCTTCTCACACACACGAATGGCGCTGGAAACTGTAAACAACAAATTGCATTCTCAAAGGTGAACCGGAAAGGATCGAGTGCTGCACAGGCAGGCTGTGGCACTGCAAGCAGCAAAAAAAGAAGTTGCTGTGAAATTTTTTTCCCTCTTTTTACCACACACATGGTGTGTCCTGCCCAGTCATGGCCTGCTGTGGAGCTGCCAACAGTGCCACTTGCACAAGAAATAAAAAGCAAAGGGAAACATTTCTGAAAGCTCACTGGCACTTACCCTAATGTGAACCTCAGGACAGATCTCTATGTCCTTTAGCTCCTTTGCTATTTACCTTTGCTGTAAGAGCACAAGCATAAAGGGACAGCTGCTGTCACCCAGGCTGAGCACTTGTATAATCACAGCCACAGGGCTTCCCCAGTTAATACCTAATCCATGTACAATAGCGGTGGCCGACCTAAAACTTATGTCTCCTAGAAAAACACCCCATTGCATTTAAACACTTGCAGTGAGAGAACTCACTTTGAATATTGACATGTCGTTCAATTAGCAAATCACCCCCACCAGTGCTTTTTTTCCCCACTCGGAGCCTGATTTCGAATGTGAGCCATCAGAGTTTTATCACTGTAATCTGCAAGACAGTAGAGCTCTTTATTACAAGTTGCCATCAAGATACACACACATTTCAATAAAACACCCTGCAACCTTTGCTTTGGTTCAGACAAGCGGACCGAGCTCTTTGCCTGCCTTGTTACAAAGCGTATTTTCCAATCCTTTAATCATCTCTTTGGCTTTTCTCTAAGCTTGATCCAATTTTGCAACTTTTTTGCTGAAGTGTGGACACCGTAGCAGGACACAAGGCTCCAGTGGTGTCTGCACAAGTGCCAGATACAACAGCAATGTAACCAACCTCTCTCCTTGCGTACAATCACACCAGTCCCTTTGGTCGCAACAGCAGCTCCATAGAAGCTCATACTCAAGCAATTATCTGCTACAAATCCCTTAGGTCCTTTTTTTATTTTTTTGATGCACTGTTTCCAAGAATATAAGTTTGCTTTTCATTTCCAGCACTGGGAGCATGGAAGGACAACGGCTTTGGGATGTCCATAGATTAGACACACAGGCACCCAGCAAGGACCACGGCCAAGGGGGATGCACGCTGTGTGCAGTCCTGGGGCGGCTTCATGTTGGGTGAAGAAGGACCAGTCTGCTGCTGTGCCTCTTGTCATTGTTGCTGCCTGCACACATAGGCTGTGAGAACACGTATGAGCCTGGTAAAACCCATTTCACATCCACAAATGCTTCCCCAAGGTACCAGGCAGCTGAGAAACAGGCTTGGTTATACCTGCAGCTGAAGCACCATGAAATAAGTGCCTGGGAAAAAAAAATCTCAAGCAGCCCTTTCCCTACACACTCAAATTTCTGTTTCCTTCTTCACCTCTCTTTGCAAAAATGGCTTCCTGTTACAAATGGTAGAAACTGTCAAAGCCAGACATTACGTCCTGGCACGCCGCAGGCAGAAGCAGCTTCCTCCCTGCCTGCGAGCACCCTGTGCTGCTCCGCACCAGGTGGGTGGCTCCACTCGCCCGGCCCCACGGACCTCCTCGGCTGCCCATGGCTCTCCACCATCCGCCAGTGCCTCAAGACTCGCTTCTGGGCTCCCAGAAAACACCCCTGGTACTCACACATGCTTCGTTACATAATTCAGGCTTGGGAAGACAAGACCCTTCCATTTTATAGCTTCGAGGATGGTGGCTGTTTATTTGGGCTCTTTTCTCATTTTTCCATAAGTGAAACTCTGTGGCCATTTGTGCAATGTGTTGGCAGACTGCTGTAATCAAAGATGCTTCCCCAATAACCCTGTGACACCCAAATTGCTCAGAAACTCAAGGGACAAAATTGTTGCTGCCGTTTGGGCCACACCAGAAGATACTGTCCCAAATACAGCATCAGGGTCCTGCTGTGCCGGGCAGCACACAAACCTGCAAGACTAAGTCAGTCCCTGCCCCAAAGATCTTGCACTCAAATGGAGCAAGAGAGGCAGTGTGTAGAAATACATGAACAGAAAAGGAAGTGTCAAGCCATAGCGAGCTAGCAGTGCAATCGGCCATCAGCCCACCCTGTGTGTTGCCATGGCAGAGCAGAGTGCAAGACTCTGGATGCAGATGGAAAAACTACACAGACTTTGTGGGTTTAACAGATGAGTCTTCACGGGGACTCCCAATTTCAGTTCTACGCTTTCTTAAGCCCAACAGCAAAACCAACGGAGGCTACGGGGAAAAGTGTGGTCTGCCAGGACTTCCCCTGGGTCTCATGCCTGTAGCACACTGTGACAGACAGCAACCTCGCAGCCGGAGCGCGTGACGGAAGGGTCATTGGTCCAGGGCTGGCACATCTGGATCCTCACCCCAGATCATCCATGGAGGAGCAGCCTCGAGCGATCCCCCATCTGCCTGTGCCACGGCCCCTCGCCTGCTCCTTGGGGTGGCTGTAGGGCTCTGCTCTCGGATGGGGTCCACTGCCCATCTAGCAGTTAGAGGGGTTGTGCAGTGGTACAAAGGCTGGGGAAGGCTCCGAAGGCATCAGCGATTGCTTGGCCCCATCCATGGGGTGCTGCGTGATGTCTCCCCACCACGGGGGCTGCCCAGGAGAGCCAAATGGGGAAGTCCCCACTGCCACAGACCCACGCCGCCCTCCCTCACCTTCCCACAAAAAGGTTTCTAACACATATGTGCTGGGGCTGCCCCAGCAAATCCAGCTTCATCCTCTCGGTCCATCGACGAGGGGGGCAGCTGGCAGGTAACGTGGCAGCGGCCGAGCGAGCGGCTCCAGCCCAGGGAAGATGGGATCCCTGGGGATGCTCATCAAAAAGTCCTCATTAAGCCTTAACTGCCATCCACCACCTGGGCCTCAGGGCAGGGGCGACCGTGCTGGTAAGAGGAGGGTCAGCCCATGCTGGTGGTTTTCCGACGGACGTGGCCGTGGGGCTGGGGGCCGCACCACCCGAAAAGCAGCACGGCAACCTGCCCAGGAACGGGGCTTTTCTGCTGCTGTAACACGTGCACAGCGGGGTGAGGCCTTCCCTCGCACAGAGGAAGCATATCCTGCCGGCGTGAACTCAAACACAGCCAGTCTCACAAAACTACTTTCTTCTCCATATCCCGCCGCTGGTCAGAGAGGCCAAAGTCCCTCCGGTCCTACATATTTTGGCATAATCAAACGTGAGCCTGTCAGAAGCCAACCCCAGCCCAGTGAAACCCCAGAGAGGGATGCAGCCACCCGGCTGATTACTTCTTCTGATAATGAGCGTCGGTGCTAACGAGTGCAGTGCTGCTCACACTTTCTGTCCATCTGCTGCAAAAACTTCCCCTCCCCACCCCACATCTCAGCTGCAACCCCTCTGGCCATCTCTTACACCTTCTAAAGCCAAATGGTCACACAGAGGCTTCTAGACACCACAGGGAGCTGGCCACGTGGGGCTCCCCAACACCCTGAAATGGAAATTAAAGAGTTCCCAACATGGTGACTCTGTTGTGGTAACATCCTGGGGGCCAGATTTAACAGACAGTGTAGGAAGGCTTTGAGAAGGAGCGAGGATGGACATCGCATATGCCTGAACTTGCAGGGCAGGTCCTACCTTCCCCACCAAAATGCTTGCCCAGAAGTATCGGTGCAGTATCTTCCTCTTCGCAGCGAGAGGAACAAAGACGACTTTATTGTTAGAGCAGCTTGGGGGAACAAAGAAAGACTTTTAAAAGCAGGGCCATAATGAATATGTTGCATGCATGTGCGCTTGGCTTCGGAGCTGCACAGCTGAGAGCTCTGGGGAAGTGGCACGGGCTGTTTCAGTTTTTCAGCTCGCCTGCTCCTACAGCAGACATTCACGCTGGAGCTGCAGTAGCTACCAAGAGCAGGAAAGGAGGCAAGAAAAAACGGGAGTTGCCCCAGAGATTGGCAGTAAGACAGGGTCCAAGCCCTGCAAGCCTGGGGTGAGACGAGCAGCAAAATTACTTTTGCTGGGGACATGGCAAGGCAGAGAAGGAGGACAAGCTTCTGGTCACCTACTGAGGATCTGGGATTCTTCTCCAGCTCTGACGCCCAGTCCCTGGGTAACCTGGGAAAGTCACTTAATTTATTTTTGCCCCTGTGATAATGCTTCTCCCTCTTACTCCAAAATAGCATCTAACCAGTGCTCAGGAACCATCCTGGTCCGACAGGTACCCCAGCAGACTGATGTCTCAGGTGCATAAAAGCAGAGTGTTTCTGATACCCACTGCCTCACAGCAAGACAAAGATAAATGCTCCTGGCCACCAACGTATTTTTAGTCAAGAGAAGTAACTTCAGGGTGCAAAAGTTTAGTTTGACCCTTGCCTAAAACGCGCGGGATTAGTCCCCTGTGTTTTAGGATGCAAGTCATCAACCTCTTCTCTCATGCTGCAAGAATTACTTGTAATTGCAACCACCACAGTCAGGAGGTTCTTTGCAGGAGCAAATAAATGCAGCCACGGGTGAGCGAGGCTGGCAGAGCTGGGCTTCTGCCCTACATAGACACAGATGTTAATAACCATGAAATTACCCTTCCCATTAAAAAAGGAAGCCAAAGTGCATGACTCCTGAAGCTGTTTTTCTGTATCTCCACTCTACTTTTTCTGCCATTCCATTAGGGCTGAGTTCTAGGCATTTACACTGCCCTTGTCTCTCAGCAACACAATTATTGTGGAGTTTATTTCTTTTAGAACAACTTCATAATTTTTCTTCTGGTGCCAAAGAAAGAGGGTCAGGGAAGGAGGCAGGTATAGGAAGCTACATTTCCAATATAGTGGAGAAATTTAGAGCAAGTTTACAAGCAACCCCACTGCTGACAGCTAAAGCGCTTCTTGCGAAATTAAATCATACAGGACAGCATTGTTAATAGTTGGCCAATTACTGATCTTCCAAACCCAACCTTCCTATTTTTCATGCAAGGATGGTAATTGTTAGTAACATTATTATCGTGAAATCAGCAGTCTGCTTTGCTCAAGAGACCCTGGTCAGAAAATGGAAGATTTTTTCCATGTTCCTCAGGCTTCATTAATAACAATTAACTGTACAGAGAAAAGGAGAAAAGAATTATCCTTTGCAGGGAATTACCCTAGAATTACATGGCTGTGACAGACACCAAAATACCAGGCTAGTCACCCATCTCAGTGACTAACCCCAGACAACTGTCATCATGCAAAACACGAGGGTGCTTTTTCTTTTGGTACCTGTGCAGGGCAGGAGGGGTGCGGAGGGTTCAGCGACTCAGCCTAATTCTACGAGATCTTTGTGGTCAGGAACCCCCCGTGGAAAGCGGCAGATGGCGAAGGGGGACAAGCTCCGCTGCTGGCAGCGTCCTCTGACAGCACACGCAACCATCACCCTTCCCCCTTCTCCAAAACAACCCCGAGCATGCAGGAAGGTTTTAGCATGTGCCTCTTTTTCTTCTCCTTAATTCCCTCCCGGTCCTTCCAACCCACGGAAATTTCCGGCAGAATCCATCCGTTCCTCCCCAGGTGGGATGCGGCTGGCACCACGCATTTCCAGCGTCCTCGGGTGGAAAAATTCAATACAGAGACGCTACCCGGGGCGCACCTTGCTCCCGAACGGTCTCACGCACGGGAAACCCGGCGGTTTTGGACGGGAAAGGTTCCGCCGACTCCAACCGACGCCAAAGCCCGAAACCCGCGGGCGCAGCTCCAGCCCATCGCTCCCAGCCCTGCCTCGGACCCCGGCGCTTCCTCCTTCCCCCTCCTCCCCCAGGGACACCATATTTTCACGCCACGGGTGATCCGGGCGCTGGTCGGGAGCCCCCACCGGGACCACCTTCAGCCCGCGGCTCCTCCATCCATCTCCTCCATCGCCCTTCCTCCCTGCGCCAAGCACCGCCGCGACCCCCGCTCGGCTGAGCCCTACCGCCCGCGGCGGGGCCTGCAGCGCCCGCCGGGCCCGGGGCTCGGCCCCTTCCCCCCCCCCGCCCCGTCCTGGGGGCCTCGGAGCCGGGATGCCGGCGGGGGTGGGAAGGAAGAGAAGGGGATCTGCGCTATTTCCAGCCCCCCCCCCCCCCCCCCCCCCCCCGGG
>JANHGO010008194.1:0-45140 GCA_024606505.1 Aquila spilogaster
ACCCCATGCTGCCCGGCTATGCGCAGCAGCGCGGCACCACCTCGGGCGGCCCACGCTACTGAGCCACCCGAGGCGCCGGCAAGGCTCCCGATCCGCGCGCCGCCGACGGCCCGCCACTCACCTGGCGCAGCAAGCGGCGTGGAGCCCCGCTCGCGGCTCCCCCCGGGGCGCCGCCTCCTGGCGGCACGGCACCGGGGTCTGCAGGGAGGGAGGGCGGGACGCCCGGAACGCGGTCTAAAATACAACAGAACATCGGAGCGCTTAACGCCACCAGCCGCTTACACATCATTAGGGATCTTTATAACCAGCTTAAAGCTGCTCGGTTGCGGGGCTGGCACCGTACCTCACGAGGTACAAAGGCTAAGCGAGGTGTGCCTGCATTTTATCTCAGTGCTCAACAAAACCTCCAAGTGTAATCAGAGGTGAATGCAGAATGGCAAAGCTGAGCTTAGCACAGCGAGCGGTGCACAGCAAAGCAGAGCTAGAGAAGGTGGCAGCAGCAGAATCCCTCCTTGGCACAGTGACGACACACACTCCAGGAGGAGAAGATCCAATTTCTCCCCCACAGCGGAGTCTAGTCAGATCTTTCTCCTGCTTCAACAAAATCTTAGCCAGAAATTACTGGGCTGCTTGAATGAAGCTAGAGTTGCCCTGAAATGTGTTTGTGGAAGAGGAATAGCCCAGAGGCATAGGTTTAAAATAACAAGACAAGATCATGATTCTACAGCCTAATGGCTGGATCACCAATCCCTTCTGCAAGTGAAGAAAATCTGGGCTGCCAGTCATCGCTGCTCTCTTATCTGCTGCCATCCTGACACAGTCCACCAGCCCCAGTGCTGAGCTACAATTACAGTGCTCACAAGAGAACATTACTCTTCTTGTTCCCATAGTGCAAAAATAGAGTAGAAAAATCTTTACCAAGACAAGTGGCAGTTACACAATAGTACCACTAGAGGAGATGTCATCAGTGCTTAGAAAACTGTCAGGATTACAGCAACTTTCAATGAGAACATTAGTGAAAACCCTCAGAATTTCCCTCAAAGAACAATTCAGTCATACTCCTCTTTAAGAGCAAAATAACAACCAAATCCCAGAAGGTTACCTGGAGTGGTATCTTCCTTGGCACTCTCTCCTGCATCAGTTGTCCCAAAGGAATCAGCCAGTGGCAATCCTCTTTCACTGTTGTATCCATCTTCAGCTTCTCTATTATCCGAGAAGGTAGCTTCCTCATCCTCAGGTGGAATATTAACAGCTGTCTCCTCCTCCTCCTCCTCCTCCATAGGAAGAAATGGCCTCTCATCTTCAAGCTGCTGAAACTTCTGATTGCTCTCACCAATGCCATTTAGGTTTGTGACAGGACCTGTGTCATATTCAGCTTCTTTTGCAGCACCTGTGACAGAAAGGCAAGAATTTAAGCACTGAAGTGATGTGTAGCTCTTGCTCACAGTCTCCTCCAGTGAAATACTGCATTTTGTCAAAGCTTTCTTGATACTTTTTGACTCCAACTTGAACCTATATGTGAGTTTCAGTGGCATCCAGTTAAATGTCTCCATGGAATTTATGCAGAGTATCAACCACTGACCACACAGTGAGACATTTTTCCTGTTTTTGATGGGACTTTATCAGAAATCACACACTGAGTATTTATTACTGTGAGAGGAGTCTTGCTAAGAGCCCATCTTACATATTAACTAGAAAACAGCAAGGTTGTAATTGGCTCAAGGACGGGTTCTAATCTCACCAAAAAGATCAGTTTGTTCAGTATTTATGCTTACACACACTTTTTTTTTATGAACGTGGACAAAAATAAGATGATAGGAACACCTGAGATTTTAGAAGCATAGATATAGTGCCTGAAATTTGCATTAGTCACTGCATATCCCATAATATGGTAGCTAGTTCAGAAAAAAGACTGCTCTAAGCATCCTAGCAAATTCAGCACATTAGCGTATGTGAATTCACACTTCTTGAAGGGGGAGCTGCATGTCTCCTCCCAGCCATATTCGCCCTCAGATCCCCTTTCCTTACACAGAAGCTGGCCCATAAGAACAGGCACACTGAACCTCAGGAGCTCCTACCCAGAACAGCAGCAAAAATATGCATTAAAAATTAAAAAACAACCACCAGCAGATTCTGCAGGGCCTCTTCTAATTCTGCTCCCTCACCTTCTTAAAGCTTTTTTAGTGTACATAGTGTTGTTTGGGATACAGTTTTACACCCATTTTATCTATTTAAACACCAAGCTAGTTAACAACGATTTATTGTGGGTTTTGTTTGGTCTGCTTATGCAGAACAGAAAGTTCCCTCAAACTCTCCAGAGAATAGCCACCATACATGCATTTTGATATCCTACCTTGAGCATGGAGGTGATCTTCTTCCTGCTCTAGAAGAGATGCAAGTGGGACACTCTCACTAGCAGATGAGTATTTACTTCTTAAAGAGTATATTAATTCTTGAATATCGTCCATCAGTGCACTTTCTTCATCATACAAATCCATTTCTTTCACCACCTCCTCTTGATTTTCTGCCACCCTGGAATCCAGGACCTTTCCTACAACATCCATAATGCTTGAGTCTGAAGACTTTAGTATCTGGTCCAAAGCTTTTTCTATATCTTCATTGTTCTGGCTTGCCCTCCGAGCAAGCTCCATCTCTATCTTCATGTCGTGAAACATGGCTTCAATCCTAATCGCATTTTGGAGCCCAAGGTACTTTTGTAGGCGCATCACACGCTTTTCATCAAGGAAATCTCTCGTTATTGTGAGTCGCTTCACAGACTCACTGTACTCTGTTACAGTGTCAGCTGTGGCTGCTGACATGTCAGCAGGGCTGGGGAAATGTGCAGAATGCTGGTGGGTGCTTCTTGTATCCTCTGAATTTTGCATCTCTTTTGAGACTCTCTGGGAAATGCCCTCCAGATGATGATCTTCCCTTTGGTTAAAGTCATTGCTGTCCTCTCTGTCAGGAGATTTGAAATTATACTCTTCCACAGCTAGTGGTTCCTCAGCTTCAGAAGACTCTTTGTCACCTTCCATGACGTGCTGAATCTCACCTAATTTGGTATCTTCACTCACTGGTTCGTCAACCTCTTTGTTTCCAGTCTCATATGCATCCTGCACCCTTATTTTTTCAGCCTCCTCAGAAAATGAGTTTGCTTCCTCTCCTGTTTCATAAGTAGGATTTGCAGTTCCTGAAACAGCTTCACTCTGTACTTCTAATTCAGGCTTTGTACTTCTAATTGTCTGAGCATTACCCCGTACATTTGCAAGCCTTGCTTGCAACAACTTTGCACTTGCAGCGTTCTCATCTTCCAGTAGTTCTTCCTCTTGCTTCAAGTCAGGGTCTTCTTCAGCATCTGGCTCTTCAGACTGCAATTCTAGTCTTAGGGCTTTTGCTCTAGCTGAATTTGTGCCAAGATTTCTGCCTGAGTCTTCATTATCAGTATGAGCAGTTCCTTGCTGAGTAGAATTCTCTGCATTAGTATTCTGTGTAGTGCTTTTTGATTTTTCTTCTGGGGAACTTTTCTCAATACTTTCTTCAAATATTGTCATCTTGCCAAGATTTCTTGAAAGCTCTTCTTTCACATCTGCTTCTGAATACTCAGTCTCATTTTCCCATGGCCTAGGTTGTTCAGCAGCTCCTCCATAGCTTGGGTCTCCCTCGTCTGCAGAGGTTTCTTTCACGTTTCCCCTCTCTGTTTCTGGTTCTTTCTTAACAGAGATGGGCTTTTGATTTCTATGATCAGTCTCCCCGGTTAGTTTCAAATCTTTCTCCTGTCTTAGGATTTCTTTTTCCACAGCAGGCATTCCTTGCTCCAGTCTGTCTCTTAGAAGGTCAGTATCTTCTGCATTACTTTGAGATGCATTTTGTACATCTTCCACCAGTTTTGCTGGAACATCACCAGAAGGCTCATACTTAGCTTTTCCTTTCTCCTTCATCTTCTCCCATAACTTTTTGTGCTTTAAATTACTTCCTGAGCTCTCTTTCAAGGTGTCATCCTCAAACTTTTCCTCTTCTTTCTCTATTTCAGCAAGTGGCACTCCTTCTGGACTTTTGTTCGTATCACCAGCAGGTGGACTTAAAGCATCTTGCTTACTTTCAACAAATGATTTGGACTTCAGATCATCCCCCGGACTAAGCAAAACTTGAGGATCAGGCACAGCTGTACTCTTCAGCTCTTTAGTATACAACACTGTTTCATCAGTCATGAGCTGCTCTTCAAACTGTTCAGTTTTGTTTGCTTTTTCTTTTGAATCTGGATCACTTGCACCTACAGGTTCCCTTCTAATGAGCTCTTTGGAGAGATCATCAAGTTGAGTTGCTCCTGGTACTTCTCTTTTGCTAACTGGCATTGCTTCATCCCACTTCTCCTTCGTTTGTTCAGATTCAGACATGTCCATATTTACACTATCACTCGACTTTTGGTCCTCACTGAAGGCATCCTTAGTAATTAATGCATCTGAATCACGTTCTTCCTCATTGTCTCTTTGGTTGTGTAGCTCTGTAGCACCATTTGCATATTCATCAAGTTTATGATGTTTTGACTCAAAGCCATTGCTTTCATCAGCTTCTGAATCCACTGGGGATATACTTTCTTCTTCTGTCATAAATGACAGCAAAGGAATTTCTTCAAATTGATCTACAAAGTCTGACTCCTCCTCCACATCATAAGCATTAACGTTCAAATCTTCATTAAAATCATTTTCCATCGATGTAACGAGGCGAGTCACCTCATCATCTGATACAACAGCATCAGCAGTTGAGCCAAATTTTGTTTTCAAGTTCACAGAGAGCTCTCTGTTTAAAAGTGTATAGGCATTGACTTCTTCACTCTCTTTGTCAAGTTGACTAGTTTCACCCTGAGGAATACTAGAGTTTTTGGTATTTTCACTTTCTAGCCCTTTTAGATTCTCATTTAACATTCCTTGTAAGTGCTCATGTGCAATTTGTTCTCCCTGAGAGATTTCTTCATGACTATTAATGCCAGGGTTTATCCCAGTATTTTCAGTTCCTTCTGTAAGAGAACTGTCTACCTCCTCTGTCATGGCAAGGGCTTCCTTGTCTTGCTTTGTAGTTAGTTCAAGATTGTCTGTCTCCAAAGCATCACGGAACTCTACTGTATCAACCTTTCCCTTCTCTTCGACCTTCTCTGTTCTTTCAGCTGGTTTTGTCCCTAGTTCACTTGATTCAGTGTCCCTTTCATTTGCTATCGTCTCTTCCGATGATTTCAAAAGCTCATCCACGTTGTAGTTATCGAAATCATCTCTTCCGTCTTGAAAGCAAACAAAGTCTGTTTCCTGAAATGAAAAACAGGAGGTACTCATAATTACTTATTTTACATTTTACAATGATGAGATCCAACCCTCTTGTTCAGCTACAGAAATACAGAAATGCAGCAGTAACGTTAATAATCACGCAGAATTCTTAACCAAAACTCTCTTTCAAATCAGTGGAACTTTTGCCAAAGGACTCATAAAAACTTAAACAAAATGTTAATGGTTTAATCTCTTCCAAGACTTCTAGTAAAGAAGAAAAGAGAAGTCAGCAATGGACTTGACAGTGTTTTAATTTAATCAACACATACGTCCTGAATTAAGAACAATTCTACTGCTGAATGCCGCTAAGGAGAAGAAAGCAGATGTCACTGTCTCAAGTTTTATTAGCTGGTTTCTTCCCAACTGACAAAGCCTTCCAAGCAGGAGCTGCCTGTCACACAGTTTCTGAAATAATAAACTGTAGCACAGTCCACTGCATACAATTTTTATCAGGTTCTGAAGCTGCATCTGTACAGTTCTGGAGTTACTAGCTGTTACTGCACGAGAGCCATCTGCGTAAGCTTTGAAGGATCAATTCTAAAATCAAAAGATTAATAGTATAGCAGGTTTTGCTTGTTTTGCTTTCAGATTTCTGCAGTTGGGAAAATAAACAATCCTGAATACATACCAAACAAGCTATGTGTGAGCCAGCTAGCAGCGTTTCTAGAACTCAATCAAGATAAATTTTATTAAAAAGAAATCATCATTATTTAAGAAGCGAAACATCGAAGCCCAGAATTTGGGCTGATGATTGCACATGCTTATCTATACAAACATTTCACCTCCCAGTACATACATGAACATACGTAGTTAGCTGTTTACTGAAAAAAGAGTAACTGAGGATTGCTGACACTCCCCATTCTCCTTCTCAGTGATTTTATTGAATGCTGACGTAGGAAACAGTAAAAAGCCCAATTAAAAAAACAATAATAACATATAAGACTTACCTCTGTTGGTAACTCTAGCTCCTCATTGGTATAATTATGATTTATTTCAAGTAAATCCTTTGGGAAATATCCAAAATCACTTCCAATCTGCCAGAAAACAAAAGCAAGCAAAGAAAAAGTGGTAAAAAAGCTTCTGAAATCATGTGACTGTTAAAATCCTAATTACAGACACCAGTAACAAACATATCAATCTCATTCTCGAGTATTTCTAGATGAAACAACACAGTGAATATAAGAAAAAGATTAGCAATACCTTGTTTATAGAATAGATTCCATTGATTTTATGCTTCCATTTCACCATAGTGTTGTGAAGTTGCTAAGTTTTATGATTTGTGTTTTAAAGACCAATATATAGAATTAGCAGAGTTGGAAGTGAAACCCAAGTACCCTGGCTCACACACGCTTTAACTGCTGTCGTGTGCTTTCTCATCAGTGCCATATTTGCATCAGGAATTTTCTCAATTAGTAAGCAGAAAAGTACCTTTGTGCATGAATGTAAATCTTATTAGTCGATATTTCATGCCTGCAAATACATTCACTGTAGTTCAAGGCAAAAAGTGGATGTTAGGAAAGCTCGGAATTGTTTCTGAGCTAATACTGTAATCTATTTTAAAACCTGTATGGAAAACATGCCCCTGTCTGCAATGTCATTGTTGATCTGCACTGACCAACGTGAGCAACTACTTACAGATGGCTGTTTTAAAGAGAGGCAACATGCTATGCCAATGCAAACAGTGGAAGACATGAAACTCCCTTATCACTAACTGGATAAGATCTATACAGTACTGCTCACTCGAGAGCTCTGACAACAGCTGTCAAGAAGCCAATATTAAAAGCATACTATTGCCTCCCAGATTAGATAATTTGGGCAATTAGAGCCTGGTGGACACACCCAGAAGGGTACAGGGTTCCTAGAGGACCCAAAATCTGGAAAAAAGAAAAGTGTTGGTCATTCCTTCTTGTTTTTTTGTTGTTGTAGGAAGAAGACAATTACCAATTTCCATGATCTTTTGGGAAGAGCAGTCAGTTAAAGATCAAATTAAAAAGGAAATGAAAAAGGAAAGCAATTATGTTCAAATAGTTAAGAATATACAGACAAGTATTGCTACACTGATATTACTGACACAGGCTAAACTGGGCTGAAATATTCTCAATCTACAATGGCAGAGAGAAGAGAAAAATTGTATCCAGTAGATAACACTTACTAACATTTTTTTAAACTATGCAAGCAAGGTAAGTACTGGCACATAGTACTACCTCCTTTGATAATTACTCCCCACTTAAACCCCCCATAGTTGAGACCTCTGAGTTAGAGACAGGGAAAAAAATAAATCTATTCCATCCCCAAATACACACACTTATTTTGTGACCACACTACAGAGACAACTAATCATGTTCTTACAGACAAGATGCAGGCTTTTGTCCCTGTGCTGCATAGCACAGTTTTATTCTAAATTGATATACTTCTCTCCATGAACTTGTATTTCAGTTTTAAATGATCTTTCTTGAAAACAGAAGCTTCAAAGCAGCCTTCTTACAGACCAATCTCAGTGACTACCATTATAATTAGACATTACAATTTGAAACTCATTTGGTATAATCCTAGCTGCTGACCATACAACTCCTCTGCAGTGACCCAGTTTGCCATTTATGTGGTTTATGAACCATACAGGATCTGCATGCCCAAAATTTTATCTGCTCCTTTCCCTACAAGTCCAGTTTTGTAAAGAAAAATAATGCTCCATTGTGCAAGTGAAAGAAACATTCCTCATTCTATACAGACACGACAGAGAAAAGGCATTAAGAATGCCAAGTAAAGAAGGGAGATGCACCCTTCAGACCACTTTAAAAGACAGTTTCAATCCCTTCCCAGATAAAATGCCCTGGGGGAACGAAACCATGCAGCAGTGTGTACGGCATCTGTCCCCTCCAATGCCTGCATGTGACACCAGCTGCAGCAGCCTCAGCAAACACCAAAAAGCCAGCCCCTTACACCACTTACCTCCACAAGAGAACAGTTAGTTGGAAAAACTGGATGTTCAAAGGTTTTTAAATCTTAAAACCCTAAAGCACTGACATCACAAGAACTCAGAACTGCCAAAAGAAGGGACTCAATTTTGTCTGCCCATTCTGAATGCTGGCAACATTAAGGAAACACAGAGATGATGGGAATAAATTCCCTGATCCTATGGGTCCTCCAGATACACCTTCCTGGCTTATCTGAAATTTAAATTTACCCCACCTTTCTTCCATTCTACTATCCTATGCATGAGACTGCGGGGAGCGTGATCCACAACCATGCCTATTTCTTATAATATAAGGCCAGAAATAGTTTTCTCAACATTGAATCAAAGCAAAAAATTTTTGCTGTAAGATGAAATAGTCTTTTGCAGCAAGAACTTAAAGTGTAATGTCTTGCTAAAAAGGAACAGTTTTAACTTGAATTACCTGCACAGTTTTGGAGCTCTGGTCTCTGCTAAAGATGAGGGCAGAGTGCAGGTGAACTGCACAGGAGAAAAATCTACATTGCAAAACACAACATTGTAAACAGTGGGAGGTGAACACTAAAGAAGACGATAGTTGCAGAGTAGGATGTGGTGCCTGGGGGGCAGTGAGAGTGCCAGATATGCTCCACCTTCTGCTTTTGGGAAAAACACACGTGTTTTCTTAGACCTGAGTTATTCATGAAATTCATAATATAAAATCACAAATAAATAATGTTTGTGGAATACTGCCCTAGCATTTGGCTTTGCTGTACTAATGCCAAAAACAGCCTGCCATGTCACGTGCAGAATATATATTACAGTTGAGTTCCAGAAATTTTTCACATGCAAAATACTGAGCTCAATAGAGATTCTGCAAGTAATAAAGCATACAAGGCTGGGATCATAAAATAAAGGCTCTATTTTGTTACAATACAGCATGTTTGCCAGCACAGGGCAAAAAATCAACAACAGCTTGAAAAGGGTGGAGTGAATTTTATAAGCAAAGGCAAATAAAACCCAACTGATACTGACTGCTCACCTTTAGTGAATCCTTTCTTAAGAGATCATCTCCCTTCAGGTCAGAAATACTGCTGTAATTCCCATGGCTCCTCGAAATCAGCTCCAGGACTACAGCCTGTATTTCTAACTCGTTTGAAACAAACCCCAGCCTGCAGTAATCCAAACTTCCCACGCACACATTCTCCTAACCTCTGCCCCTATCTGAAGGTCAGAAAGTGAGAGTTGTCCCTTGAATTCATAGTTTCTATTAGGCTCTAATAAATATTTTTCTCCAAAACTCCAGCAAATGGAAGAAGTCAGTAGGGTGAACGCATGCGATCAAATGACACAAGGTCATGCGACAAGATACTAAACAGGCTGTGGCAGAAGGAATTTGTTTGAACACAGAGCCCACTAGGTAGCCTGGTTTTAATTAGCTGGCAAGAGCCTCCCCCTAGCTCCAAAACCACACACAACAGGCATGGCTGGCTGCCATAAATCAAGCTGCCAAATCTGGCATAAGAAGTCACGGTGCATGAGAAAGACCACGGCACAACCCACAAGTGCACAACTGTGGGGTCAGCAGCAGGGTCAGACGTGCCAGTCCCCTGCTCCATGCGCACGGGTAGGCACCTCTGGTCCCTTCGCAGCATTTGCGAACTAGTTGTACTACTCCCAGTTGAGCATAAGCAGGTGGTACAACCAGAGAAATGAGAAAAAGAGACTGAATTAGCCCGTGATCATTGTAAGAAACACAGAAAAACATGTAACACAAGTAAAAATGACAGCAAACAATTGGAGTTTCACCATTCTTTTAGACCTGCCAACTTCAGCTTTCACTTGTTAAACTCAGAGCAAAAACCCTTTTAACTTGGAGACACACCTAACTGCTGCATGAGCTTCCAGTCTGTGAGTAGAGTTAAACTGATAATTAACATGGCAATTACCTTAAAGCTGCTGTTTGATCTTACAGTCTGGACTACACCGCATCAGTAAGAGATGCACAATCGGCCCCATGTTACTACTCCTCACCTCAAGAACTGGCAGCCCTGGAAACCTGCACCATCTAATTAACCAGATTATTTATGGCCCAGTACATGTCAGAAGGGAATTACCAGCATGATACAATTATGAATTCTTCTTTAACTGTGTGCTGCAGTTTTCTGTTCTCTTCTGTATTGTTCTAATTGGATTCAGCTCCTGCTGAGAGCTTGGCTGTCCACACCCAGCCCGAGCAGGTCAGAGAAAGCCATACATCCTGCTCATCACCAAACCACCGGTCCCTCAGCACACAGTCAGGTGTGGCTTCCACCAGTATGCACCACAGTGACAGGCAACTGCCTTCCCCTGGCAGCAGAGCAGAGCAAGGAGTGAGGATGAAATAAACACTTCAGACACACAAAGAAGGTATGGGGGGAAGCAAGGGCAGGGGCAACAGGGAGGTGGACTAAAAAGCCCCCCAGATTTTCAATGGAAGCCCACAAACATGGCTCTTCCTCTACGGTATCTCAGCTCTGCTTCTACCAGACAAATAACATGCATATCATTAAATCCCAGAGGAGTTTTTTTGTTGTTGGTGGTTATTTTTTAATATAACTCTAAGCTCACATCTAGAGAAAGGCTTGCTTCAGGAATGCTCCTTTCCCATTACTGCTACCTTCTCAGATTGCCCAAAGAAAACGACGTGTCAGATACAGTCACTATTCTGCAAGCTGCTACAATGAACTACTAAAGCTGAATGACAGACAGACCTTTTAAAATCCAATTTACCTTAATTCTTTTTAGTTTTACTACTTTTTTTTTCCCTTCAATTCTGCATGCAGCTTAGATAAAAAAGACAAGATGGCAGCTGAATATTAAGAAGAGAAATGTAATTAAGACACATCTAAGGGTCAATCCTTAGCAAGATCGTACTGAAAACAGAATGACACCACCTCATGGGTAAACACAAGTGCAGGTTTAAGTCTCACTAGATGGGATGGGAAGTTCAGCTTCTACATAGCTTACAAGACACCAGTTCCAGCGCTGCAATGCAAGTCCTTCAACACAAAGGAAGCCTTCTAAAAGAAGCAGTTTTTAATCCCATGTTAGCATGCCTCAAGTTTGATGCGAATGCATCCCATTTTACATCGGCCGTCAGATCAAATGACATTTACCACACTACATTTCCAGGTGAAAAATTCGAGAGTTTTCTTGTACAAAGCAAAACAAACAAAATATTATGATAGGAAAATAGCAAGAAAAGCAAGGAGAACAAATGCTTCGCAGTACTTACACTTCCAGCCCAAAGCTCAGTTGACATTCCTATTAGTTTGTAATACACGTATACTGTTTCTCCTTTCTTAAAATTTACAAAACGACAGTCCGGACCTTGAAAATCCTTCATTGCTTTCCCTCGGCACATTAGCTCTGCATAGAGAAAACAAAAAGAATACCACTTAAAATAATGACAACAAAAAAAAAAAGAAACAGTTTTATGACAAGTCTTTCCTAACTGGCAGAAAGTAAGATCTCGCTGCGCTCACAGGGGTGAACCTTGGGTCGAGAGACGAAGATGTAACAGAAAATAAAAGACTGGAGATAAGATGTAAGCTCACCGATGGAGTGCTTGATAAAGCACTTGAGAATTACGTCTGAGAAGTGCACTACGAGGCTACTTATTAATATTAAATAAGACGGGCTGAAACTCGTCTCTTAGCAAATCAGCCTCACGTTATCCAAAGCACAAAAAATACTCGGAGAGCACAGAAGAAAAGGAGCTGGTGGGCTTTGAAACTTGCTGCGAAGCGAAGGATGAGCTCGGCCAGCGCTGGCGCCCGCGACGCGCTGCAGAACGCGTCCCACTCCGACCGGCTCTGCCCCATCCCTACGCCAACCCCCGGCTCCATGCGGACTGGGAGAACGGAGAGCCCCCCCGCCGGAACTCAACGCTGGCACGCATCCCGTGGGCGACCGGACCCGCACCGCCCGCACCGCGGAGCCCTCCCAAACGCAGCGACCGCCCCCGCGGGCGCGTTATTCCGCCCTGCGCGGAGGAAAGGAAGGGCCCCCCGCCGCCCGCACCGCACCGCACCGCACCGCCGCGCGCGGCACTCACTGCTGCACTCGGGGTCGGCGCAGCGCTTGCGCTCGGTGAAGCGGCGGCTCAGCTCGGGCCCGGTGGCGCAGAGAGGGCCCGGCGGCGGCAGGAGCAGCAGCACGGCCAGGAGCAGCCGGGGGTCCGGCGGCGCCGCTGCGGCCATGTTGGCGGGCGCCGGCGGCAGGGAGGGAGCAGACACGTCAGCAGCGCCGGCGGGAGGGAGAGGTGGCGGGGGGAGGGCCCTGCCGCGGGTGGAGGCAGCGGGCGGACCCTCCCTCTCGCTCTAAAGGAGTAGAAAACGCACAGACCAGAAGGGGTCGGTGCTGGAATTGAGGTTTACTGATGAGTTATCAGATGTCGGGGAGAAAGTAAAACACTCCTTCCAATGGACAGATGCTGAGGCTGCTCCAAAACCAAACAGGTACTCGGCAGAGCTGACGGTCAAATTGAAGGATTCTGCCTGCGTATGCGTGCCAAAAGACAGCTCTAGGCAGCTACGTTCAGTTTGTTTCCCTTGTTCTTAAGAGCACCCTTAACTTTTGCTATTTGGGGTTTGTCCTGTAATGGGAGCAGCTGGTCACACTGCTGCACTTACCGCCAGCTTCCATCAGAGCAGTTACCAATCACTGCTGCTAACTGCATTAGAGCTACTGCTCGTGTTCTCATTGTATCCTCGTGATTATTGAGTTTTGCTTTATGCACATTCATTTCTACAGCCTTATTGTAGGGGTCTGAGATCTGAGATCAGTTAATGCTGTACCACCTTCGAGAAAGGTGCAAGGACTTCATCTTCACCCTCTGCCTACACCAGTTTAGGATTTTAATCCCATTGTGAAAAACCATCAAGGCACAGATTATTTTCCTTAGTGCCGCAGTATACAGCTCTGCCAAATTTACTTGGGACATTTTGCCCTTCCTTACAGCCTGGCCCAACCTGACAATAAGGAAAAACAGGCAAACACTACAGAAATACAACAATTTATAGAGAGAATGCCCACAGATATTCTCTCAGGCCTAGCACAGTATCATGGATGTAGCATGCAGTACTGCTGATGGCCTCCCTGGGATTTAGTTGACTTTCTTTGCATTTCATACTCTGTAAAAAGAGGTGGTACCTATTTCCCATTGCTAATACTGTCTGCTGAAAACTCTAAGAAAGCCTGATTCGTAAAATTTAGATGTCAGTTGTATCACGGTTTGCAACCGGTTTGAGTTGTTAGTTGCACTTCTCCTGAGAAATATCTCACAAGAACACGTAACTCCTATTGTAACCTTAAAAACACACAGAAACTGTACCAAAGACAAACAGCATACAAACATGGCAAATTTAGAAGGTTGTAAAGCTCTACTGTATACGGAAGTAAATATATTCAAGTTATATTTTATGATGACAGAAGAATGAAAGACAAGACAGTTTTCCTTTGATATTAATTCCCTTGTGACTTAATTCCCAGCCTGGTCTCCAGCTCCACTTGCTTATGAAGACAGAGCTGTTTAACACTGTCGGTACAAGGTAATCGAGCTTATCTACATTAAAAGACAAAGATAAAATTAACGGTGTCTGTAGTTGTAAAGACGAGGGCAAGAAAGGGAGATGTGAAGAGAAACAACATCACATATTTCTTGCACAAGTCATTATTTTTATTGTGCAATAATGAGTAGCTTGCAGTCAGTACATGACTTTCATCACTATAAACATGCAGCACTCCCTACATCTTCAATTACTTGATGGTAACAATGTATCCACAGCTTCCTCCACTGCAGGACATAAAAGAGAAATATTTCACTTCATTTTAGATATTTCAGGCAAAATTTGCTTCAGCCTTCAACCCAAATCTTAGAAATGTGTGTATTCCAATAAGAGAGTTCAGTTATGCACAGAGAATGTAAAGTTTTATGTGTGTCTGCACCTACAAAGCAGTTTTTCTGCACTAAGGTAGCAATCAAATAAATAATTAGTACCTATTAGCAAGATCAACTGGCATTGTTCACATAAGAATCAGCAAAGATTCATTCACGTATGACACAAAAGTACATAAAAAGCAACAAGCCAAATCTGAATGCGCTTCTAAGCAAATTTAGGACTTTAAGAAATAAATTGGGGCAAGCAGGATAGTAAAACTAGGGTACTGATGTAACAAGAACAGAAATGCTGTGGGATGCAACACCACACTGTTAACAGCAGGGATCAGCAAGACACTCATAGGAGGGACAAATTGTAAAGGATAGACAGAGAAGATATCACCGGAAAAGAACCCATGCTACAGACCAAAGACAGTTTATGGACATGTTAACTATCATCAAATAATACCCAGTACTCAAGAACTGAAATTCTTGTCAAAAACTAGAACACAAGATTTAAAAAAAAACCAAACAAACACAAAAGAGCTGTAAAGGGACACATCTTTGATCTCCAATGTGGTCAATAGCTGAAAGAGGTTTAATGAAACAAGTTCTGGCACAAACGTGTACACAACACTGTGGTTGATGCAGGCAGATCCCTAAGATCCAGGTGCTCTGTGGAAGCACAGGCACTACAGTTACTCTACAACACAGAAGATTTGGATTCACAGACATGGGCAGATTGTGATGATACATGAGGGAATAGCTTTACACTAAAAGAGACGAGATATATGTTAGATGTTGGGGGAAATTCTTTACTGAGAGGGCAGTGAGGCTCTGGCACAGCTGCCCAGAGAGCTCTGGTGTCCCATCCCTGGAGGCGTTCCAGGCCAGGTTGGATGGGGCCCTGTGCAGCCTGAGCTGAGGGGGCAGCCCTGCCCATGGCTGGGGGGGCCTTTAAAGTCCCCTCCAACCCAACTCAACCCATCACAGATTAATAAAGAACCAACAGCGACAATGGAAACAGTGACCACAGGGTCTAAACAACTATTATTTTTAGAGTAACCTTTGCACTAGGCACGGTTCTGCGCTCCCTTGGCAGGAACTCAGCGGGAGAAGCCCGACGCCCTCCCCCCACAGCGACGGGACGACCGAGCACCCTCAGCACGCAAGCGCACGAGACGATCTGCTCCCAATATGGCCGCCGCTCCGCGCCACGTCTTACAGAGCGCATGCGCCTTCCCGGGGCCTTCTCCACAATAACTGGCAGCTGAAGACCGCCCCCTTCCTGCGAGGCTCAAAAATGGCCGCCTCCCTCAGGCTCTACTTGGGATAATCATAGGGGTGACTTGTTGTGTTGCCGCTCCGGCTGCTCCTCGCGCGGCTATGGAGGGCTTCCGAGCGGGGAGCGCCCTGCAGCCGGCCCTGCACCTGCCCTTCCTGCCGCGGCACCTCTACCGAGCGGGTAAGGGTACGGCTGCGCGGCGGGAGCCCCGCACGGCCGGCCTGCCTCCCTCCCTCCCTGAGGCGAGCGGGGGTCCTGGCGTGGACGTTGTACTGCTCCCGCGTCGTGTTTCCAGTCTCTTTCGCCCCTGCAGAAAACAGATGCTTCTAAACCACTTAGCTTACTGTCGCCTTCTATAGTGGCTGAGAGAGCTCCTGTAAGAGGGATAACTGAAGTAGGAGGCAGGTTGTAATTTGGTAAAGGCTCTGATTGCTGGGCTTAGCTGACTTGTTTGTGTTTTGCTTTGTTTAGTGTCTTCCAACGAGTACAGGTTAAACTTCTGGAAGAGCAAGGAGCTGTGTTTGAGTTACATCCAGGATGCACTACTACAAAAGCAATGGAAGAAAGCTGCCGAGTTCCTGACCTCCTACATCGAGTCACTGGAGAAAGACTTCTCTACAGAATACATGGGCCCTTCAGAGGTGAGCCCGTGTACCCTATAGCAGAGTTCTGCAGTTGAAAAAATTCTTGCAAGAGGCATCCATAATACTTCAGGACTGTTATTTTCTTTAACTGCTCATAAACTGAATTAAAAAAAAAAAGTGGTAAAACTCAAAAAGTTAGGAGACATTCAGTAGTTGAAATTAGCTAATTTAAAAAATAAATAAACACTAGAGGCACTGGAGCTTCTAGAGTCAGCTAAGAAACTGTTGGATGGTAGATGGCAGGAAGAACACCAGACTTCATCATTGATAGTGCTGGTGGCAGCATGCTGTCCAGTTATTCATTAAATGTCTCTTAGTCTGCCTTTGCACAAGTACGTCTTTGTGCTGGCAGTTTAACTGATCTTGCTGGAGCCTGGATTTTGCTGAGGTCTCCCTCTCAGGGGTGCTGTGGTTCTACAGTGCTCTCTGATGTATCTATTCTGACTGTGCTCCTGAGAAGTTCTCTAGGCTTGCAGACTGGTGTGTTGTTTTTTGTTTGGTTGCTTTTGCTTTTTGTTTGTTTACTTTTTAAAATTTATTTACAGAGGTCAGTAGCACGACAGATGAAAACTTGCCTTAGGATAAGTTAATTTCATCAGTAGCATATCTATGGAAATTATTCTTCGTGTAGTCTTCTGAAATGGAAAAGCAGTGAATATGTTTGCAGCTGGCATGCCATCAATCAGAATCTGAAAGTTAATTGCTCACCGAGGTCTGTGCTAGCTTTTCCAGTACTTTCAAAACTCCTAAGCAGGTACTGAGATAGAAGCAGCAGGAAGGGAATCAAACAGTGTTGCTAAATAAACTGATTTGATTTGGTTACCTTCTGCATGCAGGCCTTGAAAACAAATCTATGTAGATAGAAAAGCTACATCTGATTGCAAACAACCTTTATTGCTAAATCTAAAGAATTGTGTACACCACAGTGGGAACAAGTGAAAGGAAAGCAGAAAAGTGCTGTACTTTAATGAGCAGTTGTGAGGCACCCATGGAATGTCAGTTTAAAAAAGAAACAACAGAATGCTAGATTATGTATGTAACTATAGCAGTAGACAACACTTGGTACTCATTTTTTATTTGCAGTGCAAATGTATGTTTTATTCATATGTTACAGTAGCTACAGGTTTGATAAGACTGTATATATGGTGGCTGCTCTCATTTTTGTACTGAGGTTTTTTGCATCTTTTTTTTCTCCACATCAATAGATGATTTGGAGAATAGGAACAGAAATTCTGTGCAATCATTCCCGCAGCAACATAAGAGAGTTCAACTCTTTCATAGAACAGATGAAAACCTTAGGAGTAAAAAGGTATTTGAAGGTGAGTGTACTCTATGCAATCTTGATTTTTCCATATGTTTACCTGAACATCTACTTGAGTGTTACTGTTTCTGAAAGCTCTTCCTTGAAGTGCTACAATAGTTTCAAAAAAGATATTACAACTGAGTTACCAGTTGTGTGATGTTTCAAGAGCTTGTTCTGTAGCTGACCATGTTTCATCTGATCCATAGGTTTGTCTGACTTCAGTAATGCATAGACTCTTTATTTACTCTTAATTTTAATGCTAAATTCATTTTCATACATGCCCCATTAACATCTAATTTCATGTTAACACCTGCAAAGTCTTGTTTCCAGTCCTTAATTTGACCACTGTGCTCCTGATCAAACAGTTGTAGTTAAACTTTGCCATCAATATCTGCTTACTTTTCAAGTAGCTAATTTGTATATAAAATAGTAAAGCTTATTCTGTGGGCCCCTGTGTCCCTCAGAACCCAATTCTTTTCCTATGAGGACTTATTCAAATTATATCATTTTGGTTTCCTTGGGTCTTTCTGATTTGTGATGTTTCTATCTTTCAATCTGTTGTATTTGTTCAAGGTCACCAACACTCGTTTCATAACTGAAAGCTTAGACTTTGAGCCAATGCCTAATCAATATGATAGTGTGGTAGGACATTCCTTTTTCAGGTGTGTGGCAGTTGCACAGCAAATGGAACTTAGTGTATATTGAGTATAACCCAACTGGATTTCTTCAGGTCATTTCTAGATCTTCTAAAATACGGTACTTAATAATGACAAGCAAGGTTTTGAGCCAGGTGCTTTCAGCTGCCTTGATAAGTACAGCTGAATGTTTACTACCAGACTGATGACTTTCTCCCACACAGATTTTAGGAACTTAAACCCTTTTCCTTTTCAGATTTCTTTGTATGTCAGATGTGTCTTTGATTAATAATCTTTCTCCAGCATCTTCAAACAGGAAAAAATTACTTAGGTTCTTGGTGCTCACCTCTGTCCCCTAGTGGCACTTGCATTCTCCCATTCTTGCTTTTTTTTTTGCCAAAGTTCCCTATGAAAGTTCCCTATGAAGATACTGTTTGAATAAAACAATACATGTAAAACCTGCTTCTAATAAAAATATTTTACTGTTTGCATTTTTTTTATTTGGATGTCAGTAATGAGCCTCTCTTCTTTCCCTTTCACTTCCATGCAGATTTTTTGCTATATTATTGAGATTCTTTCTATTTATGATGTGGTATGGACTGCTTGAATTGCAGGTTTGTTTAGAGCATGCCTTTCATCTCCTTTGTAATGGACTAATAGATGAAGCCTACCAAAACCTGTCCCTGGCAGAGAGCTGGAGGTTTGGGGAACAAACAGTTCTTCAGGATAAAGAAATGAAGCTAATTCAGGCTTACAGGGGACTGCTGGACTACTATAGCTGGTCTGATCAGAAGAACATACTGTTAGAGTATGGTAAGTTCAAATACTGCTTTTGTATTGAGCTGTAAACTTCTTATGCTTGCAGGCATCACCATTTGCTGCAATAGTGTTTCCAGTAGGCTGCTTTTCTGCCTGCATCTACATATGAAGGCACCAAGAGGAAGTACTAGCCTTCAAAAGCTGATGGTATACAGATAATCCTGCAACAATGGTGGTGCCAAAACAAAATACTAACATGCACTTTTCTAGTGTCCTGAAATACTGAAAATAGTGCTCTGAAACAAAGCAGTGTTTTCACCCTGAATCGTAATTCTTATATCCAGCCAGCATCATCACCTAAAACAATCATCAAAGGAATGTATTCTTCTGTATTAGTGACTTGGGGGGGTTGGACTCTAGAGGTCTCTAGAGGTCCCTTCCAACCCCTCCAGTTCTGTGATTCTTTGATTCTTTGTACTGCTGCTAGAATTTTGAGCGCTAACAAAAGCCACTCATCTTGAGTTTTCCTGTGTTTTTTTTGAAAGGGGTAGGTACAGAGGTTGCCACTTGGGTGTGACATCTAATTCTGCATACAACTGCTGGCTGTGTGGCTGGATCTCTGCTTGTTTATTTGACAAGATAAACAGACTTTGTACTGGTAGCCTCTTGGAACACTGCCCATCATGAGTTTGGTTATAAGTTGGAATCCAGAGCAAAAAAAATTTCTTGTTCCAGTACTGGTGGATCTGAGGCCTTTTTTCTAAAAAGTTTTGACTGGAACCCTTGCTTTGCAGAATGTGATTACCTTGCAGGTACACCTCTTCTTTAAGGTATTTTTTTTAACTAGTAAAGCTAACTCTGGCATTCTTTTATGTTTTCATAGGAAAGGATGGATTTGAAGACTTGTCTGTTGAACAGGAAATGCATGGCTGCTTTCGGAAGGCAGCAGTGAACTTAAAGGAGATCATTAAAATACCTGGAGTCTGGGATCTCTTTGTGAAATCCTATGTGGATGTAAGAGCATGTTTTACACATCTCTTCCTTTTGTGTTTCTCTAATTTTCATTAAGATGCAAGTCTGCAGTTCAGTTGTGTGTGGATGACAAGTAGTTTGAAAACATAAATGCTATTTCACTGGCTTTGATTTAGGCATGTTTGTAGGACCGTAGAGCCTGCATAGTGTACAAAAAGGGCTTTATCTGTGAGCTGCCAAGAAAAAGAGACAACCAACTTGCACATTCTGTTTTTGTGGTGCTAGCAGAGAAACTGGAGCACAGCTGCTTTGTTTAAATTCCTGAAAGCAAGTTCTCTTTTTGGCAGAGCAATGTTTTTCTGGTGGTACTAAATCTTGGACACCAAACATGTAGTCCTTTTGTTTTTTTTTAAATCTGCTTACAAATTTTAACTAAGAAATAAAGCTAATCTTAAAAATTGAAGAGATTTATTTTTTCTAAGTACGGATAAGCTCTCACTCTCTTGAGTGTTTCTTATGGAATTTTACTAGGTGTTGACAGCTGCCAAGTTCTGAGTTCTCTTCAAAGACATGGCAGCCTGCTTCAATTTCTTTTTCCACTGAGGAACGATGGTAATTCTTGAACAAGCAAGGAAGTGCTAATGTAATTTTTCTTCTTTAGCTGCTTCTATGTGTAAACTTTTAGCTACCTATGTTAAGAGTAACCATTAAAATTAAAATGCACATCCAGTAACTCGCATCCAGTTTGCTACACTGCTAGATACAAACTGTGCAGTTGGATAGTTTTGTAGCAGCCTAGAATGAACGGTAAGAGTTTAATTGCTAATGTGAAGCAAACTAATGATGGGCTTAACTTCTTAGCTGTTGGAATTCTATGGAGACCACCAAGAAGCTCGTGAAGTATTAACAGATTATGCTTACAACTCGAAGTTTCCTGCTAATCCCAACGCTCATGTTTACTTCTATCAGTTCCTGAAGAGACATGGTGCGCCAAAGAAATCACTCATATCTGCACTTAAGGTATATCTGACATAGTAAATACAGTCTGTGGTTGTTCATTTTGCGTAGTGGTCTGATGGGTCAGTTGTTTCCTGTTATAGTATTTACCTTACGGTATTTTTTTTTGTGGGAAGCAAGGGGTTGGGAGGGGTGTTCAAATAGGTGGAGCAGATAGTATCCCTTACTGTCTTTGTTCTGTGTGTGTAACTGATGCATCATAAGACTTAGGTCAGTAAACAAGCTCAGATCAATCTTCCATGGCTCAGGGAGTACATGTAGATAAACATGCATTGATTTCCATTGTAGTTTGGTCTTTACAATATTGAATAAATGATTAGGTGCTTGCTTTTTTCACATACCAATTCTGCCTAGCTGTTAGTTTCATTGTTCTCAGTAAGTGGTTAACTTAATCATCAGTAGAAGTTTACTTCTGCTGGCTGTTAGATAAGGTCCTGCTGCATCACTGTCCTTTTGTATAGTTGCTTTTAGATTCCTACTTTTGTTGCCCTTGCTCATTGATAATTTCTTTCCAGCAATGTTTTTGAATCTCTTGCCACTTGATGGCACTAAAATGCTTTTGTTGGGGCAAATGGTTTTGAAACAGCTTCATTAAGTTTAGACTTAGATTGCAGGGCCTGTAGATATAAAATTTCATCTTCACAGCATTTTTTTAGCATTAATTTTATAAGCTGATCTATTATAAGATAGTGACAAATCTAAGAACTGGTCTAATACATCCTGCAAGTGCACAGAGCAGTAGATGGGAACTGGAACTGGTCTGGGAATGAAATGTTGCTTTCTAAAAAGGAGACACTGGATATGCGCTGCTTCTGGAAATGTTGCATTTGTTGCAGGGTTTTTCAGTAGTCATGAGGGCGTTTCATCTGTGTCATGAAGTAGTATCACAGATGTGCAAAATAGCTCTTGATGGTCATTCTTTGTATCAAGACAATTGGGTTCCTGATTGCACAATTTTCCTGAGGCACCAAAGAACTCTGAAGACATTGCTACTTTGGATTAGGTAGAAGTCTTCAGGAGTTTTCATGTTGTTTCAATGTATGTTTTGGGTGTTGTTTTTTTTCCAGATCTTGCATGATATTGTTCCCTCTCATGAACTAATGATAGATTTTAATAATATGCTTCAAAAATCAAGTAAGTCTTTAAATATATTTGCTCTTTTCCTTTATGTTAATCTAGAATATTATGAAGTTGTTCTACTTAAGTACAAAGAAGTCTGTAGTTGTGCTTAGTAAAAGAAAATCCCCAACCTGGTTTCCTGTTTGCAGGAACCTTTAATACAGGTAAGTAGGTATTTACAGGCTTGTGTAGACAAATACCTGTCTAAGTTTGAAGGCTGACCAAGCAATAGGTTGTAATGCATCGTCTGGACCTCAAAAATATTTTTGAGGTGTACTGGTCTGAATGCTAGACTCACTATTTCCAAGGTACACTCTTCTAAATGATAATCTCAGTATTTCTATTATTGGGCCTCTTTTCTCATCTGGAGGACTTGAGATAGATTTATGCATTAGTTTATTTGTCAAAGAACAGCATCTTCAAATGAGTTCTATCTTCAAGCTGGTAGAAAAATCTTTAATTTGGAGACTGCTTTTCCATGCTGATCAGTTGCTTTCCAAAATGGGCATCTTCTTGCAACCTGGTATGTTCCAGCAAGTCAGCAGATGGGTGGAATGTCTTGGAACCAAAATTGTTCTCTTTTGTTGTTAGTATTTGTGGAAAAAATAGATTTTCTCTTTTGGCTGAAACCTCCCTTTTTCTGTTCATATGTGACACAGTTAAGTTCTTGTAGTTCTTGAGGGCAGTTTGATTTTTGAAGTAATTTATACTGATAAAGATTTACAGCATTTATTTGCTGTGGTTGGTCATTTTTGAGAACACCTTTGGTATATTAACTGCTGTTGTGAAATGCCTGTTTTATTCATATGAGTCCAATTTCTTTGTTTTGATATCTCAGGACTTGAAATGTTCCAGGGCGCTGTGTTCTCTTCCCATAGGAAGAACATGCTGAGCAACAGCACTGGCTGGGAGCACTGATTACAACAGCAGCAACTGTTGTAAGCAAGGCAGTGTGGGATAAGTGAGTGATCTTATGTGTGCCTCTTTGAGTCAGCAGCATTTAAGGAGGGTCTTTGCTGTGAATTGTGCTCTAGACCCTTGAAGGCTTCCTTAGCTTTTGCTCTTGGAAGAGGCAGAAAGCAGTGCGGGGAGCCCTCAGTAATAGGGAAAGCAGCAGCAGCACATGGGAAGGCAGGTTGGAGAATATTTTACTTGTTGCTTATTAGTGAGTTCAGATTAATCCTACTAGTTCTTTAATCAGCCTAATCTCTTCCCAGAGAAACGAAAAAGACGTCGACTGGGGCTAGAAGTTATTTTTGCAGCCTTGGATTACGCTGGCTGGAAGGAAAATGTAAAAGCATGGAGTTGTTTGGCAAGACAGGTGAAACAAATTGTAATGTAAGTGTAATTCTGATATAAGGTGCAAAAAGAGGAATTAGTGTCTCAAGTCTCCCCCTCTGGACAATTGACAAAGTGACTCTTCTGTAGCCTTTGTCTTTCATGCTGGTGAATGGAAGAGTGAGCTGGCCTGTGCTGAGTTCTGTGGCTGTGCTTGGCTGCAGTGTGCTTTCAGTGTCAGGAAAGAAGAAATTATTACTGAGGGAAATTCTTAAATTTCCAGTGTTATCATTAGCTGAGAGGTTTTTACTAGGTTATGTGTTTATGCAGAAAATGTTGTTCAGATGTTTGGATAACATTTACTGCCTGTCACTATTCCGGGAGAAAAATTATTTTTATCTTCTGCTGTTAAACATACATTGTTTGGAGCAGGTTTGGGCAGCAGTGGGCTGCAGAAGGGACATGATGTGTTGTGTTCCCCTTTGCTGGTTATTTTGGTGGTGACTGTTACAGAATATAATGTATTCCTAAAAGCCAAGTCAGAGTGCCTGGGGATTGATGTGTACTTGACTGTGTTCAGACAAGGACTCAAGGATTTCAGAAGAAAACATCTCTAGGCAATCCATGCCCAGAAGGTCTCTAATGTCTGTTTTTTTTCCCCCAAAAATAGGGGGTTTAACTTTTTTTTTAAGCCTTATATATTTATGGTGAATCAATTCAGTGCTGTTTGACCCATTTTGCTATTTTATTGCTGCCTCTACCTATGCAGAAGGCCCAGAAGTTAATGGATTAAAACTGGGAGTGTTGTTGCATACAGTTAGGAAAAATGGTATGATACTTGAACTTTGCCTGCAGTTTTGTTTTTGAAGACGCAACTTCAGAGTATCTTGAAATATACAGGGCATCTTCATTTCATAAGAATCACTTCCCTGTTGTATAGATTGTTTTCATTTCTGAAATACTGTAAGGTCTTCACTGCCTAAGTTAATGGAATAAGATACGTATTTAATGTTAGTGTTTATGCACAGATTAACACAAAGTTTTTTTAAAAAGGATATAGCTGCTTAAATTAATACTTCTGCCTGGGGTGTAGTGTCAAAGTCTGCTAGCATATCAAGCTGATTATAAAACTCAGTGCCTCCTCTTCTTTATTTCATTTCAGTTCTTCTTGTTTTCCCTTTTTGCAGTTCTGAGAAGCATCTTGACTGGATTAAGCAGGAGTGGAACTCCAGAAAGGACTGGTGGCCAGCCTTCCATTTTAGCCGCTACTTAGCAAAGAGGAATTGGCAGGAAAATGAAAACCTTTCGTATGAAAAAGCTCTGGTGGCTGGAGTCCTACTGGGAAAGGGTAATACTAAACGTTCTTTCTCACTGCATACACCACAAATAACATCTAGTTCTAGCCCTAATGAGATAAGATTGAGCTGGTCTGCTCCCTGGAAGAAATACTGTTTCTTTCTTCTAGGAAAGATTGTGGTCTTTGAAGTTAAACAGGAGAAAAACATTTGAAACAGTTTGATATTCCTCACTGAGAGGCATACTTTGCATAACTTGCCTTATCCTGGTTTTGAGTTCAATTTTATTTGGCCTTGTTGAGCAGTCACAATACTACTTACTCTTTTTATAACCTTGAAACCACAATTTCAAAAATATACAGTAGGCTTCTGAATGGATGTTGTGAGAACTGTGGAAAGTTTGCTCGCTGAGCTACAGTCTAAGCAACATCTTAGCAGATATTGAGGATTAGGTGATTCTTAAGGACGTTGTAAGTGATATATAGAAAAGAGGAGGAAGGAGGTCTTGAGTGAAAATAGTCACAGTTCAATAAAAAGATGAAGATCAGGACTTCTTTGGTAGTATTCATTGAAATGTTGCTGAAACCAAGTAGAATATCTGACCAAGAAGTGGTGACAAAGTTGAGAATGAGAATATGGTGTGGAGAGCATACTGTATCTATTAAGTTTGGACCTTTAGTTAATTAGAATATTTGTTCTTTGTCAGTTCTCCTGCAACTTATCTTCCAGACTCTGTAGAACAGTTCCTTGAGTTGAAAGCCTGTTTTGCTTTCAGTGATTTGATGCTGCAATTATGTTGGTAATGTGCACGTCCTGGATTATTAGCTTTTGTAATGGAGAACTTGCATGCTTGCACGTTAAAGTAGAAGCATTTTGTTTGCTTGTATTGTGGTAAAGCTGACATTGCTTTTTCTTCTCTTGCTTAGATTGCAAGTACTTTAAATACGTATCACACCAAGGCTGCAAAGCTCAGGTGAAAAAGTTTCGGATACTCAAGAAATTTGTGAATAAGCACAGTCCTGCCTACCTGAGAATATCTGGTCTTTGAGATTCCTCTGTACAACTGTGATTAAAAGGTGTCCTCGAGGGTCTTGCTGCATTTTTTTTTCCCTTTGTGAAACTGGCTTTTGTATTGGCATTGGTCTAAAATCTGCTCTAAAGAGACAAACTGTTAACTCTAGTCGATTTTTTTTTAATATATTTCTGTTAAAAGTACTTGGTTCATATTTATTTTATAATAAAATAATGTAAATCAACAGATGATGCTAAAGAATTTATTTAATATAGTTCTAGATTTCTCTGAAATGCAAACATCAGTGATTTCAAACATACCTTGAACTACTTGGTAATTATGGTATAGAGTTTCTCTATTGATGATACTGTAGGGTGGATCTTATGTTCAGTTGTATAGATGTTGATTTAAATGGCTGCTGGAATGTGGTTCAAAATCTACTCAGGGCTAGCTGTGGCAATCATTAATTGGGATGTCTTAACCTAGAAACAGTGTGTGATGCAGCATGAAAGCAAGTTTCTCGCTATGAATGTTCCATAACTTGCTGTTCGTGACTGATTTCCTGAAATACATGGAAATATATGGCCTGTACTTCATTTTTTGCATTTATATTGATTTATAGGTCATGAAGGTATACTGCAGCCTGTTCATACAGCTGGGGCATCTCAGCATACCCCAAATCAGTTCCTCTGCATTGTATTTGTGGGTTGTGTCCAGTTCAGGGAATGTCTTCACTTTGTTAGTAGGAGCTGAGGGTAGGGTTGCTGCTGTTACAGGGGAAAGCTGGTGTTGCAGTACTTCAGAGAGAAAAGGCACAGAACTACCGAAAACTTTACTACCTGCAAAAAGGCTTCCTAGAACCTCTTTTCAGCTCACAGGCAGAACTGCAAATATTCACTGTTGCTGTGTTTGGAAAGCAAATGTTAATGTGTTGTCACAAACTAGCATTCCAGTTCATTTAAAAGCAACAACAAAAATGTTTCCAAGTACTACTATTTTAATGACAGGTCTGTAGAGCTCAGTTGGATGGCCTGCTTGAGCCACCACTGGGAATGAATAAAGATGTCTTTTACAGTGTAGTCGTATGTGGATAACTTCAGCTGTGCTTTTAATAGATGAGTGTTTATCTGGGAGTTTAGTCTAGGTTAGTGTTGGGTCTTGTGATGTGCTCTGAGTATTTAAACAGTACAAGCTACTTTCCACAGCTGCTTCTTTATTTCTGGCTTTGTAAGAAGGATGCTGCCTTGTTTTGTGATGATCTACTGTTTTGTTATAGGTCTTAAGCTGAATTTTGACTGTTTTAGACTGCTGTTTTAAAATGTTCTGCCTCTACTGAAGTATCTCACACCTCCAGGAAGCAGCTCCCTTTCGTCCAAAGGATGATCCAGAGAGCTGTGTGCAATGATCCATCTTGATGGGTTTTGTGCATCTACAGTGGGGGCTTAAGGCTCTCCTGGGACAGCCCTGGGAGGCAGCCGGGCAGGGTGTCCCTTCCTCAGAGTCCTTAATTTGGATTCCTGCCTGCCACTGTGCTCCTCTGGGCTTCAAAGTTGGGCCTTTGTCAGAGCAGATAACTCCCCTGAGATGGGCCTAGGAGTAGTCTGATGGTATTTGTCTTCTGTGTCGCTTTCCTTCCTTATCTCTGTGCTTGTGTGCAGATGAGTTTATATGATATATCTTAACACAGAGTAACAAAACTAGATGCTAATTCCCCATCTGTCCCCTTAGCTGCCTGTGGGAAACATGTACACCTTTCAATAAAGAGGAGGAAAAAATGTGAGACAGCAGCGGAGATTTGTATGGCACTAAGGAGTGTGTGAGAACAAGAAGTGTGATGTGTTTGAAAAATCTGTTAATCCACTGTACTCACAGCTTTCTCCTGTGACCTTCTCTGGAAACATGATTGCTGCCAGGGATCATGTTCTAGTGACAGGAGGGAAATGCAGAGCTGCAGTCAGCGAGTGGAAGATGAGCACAGTACTAGTTTTCACATGACAATCTTGAGTATTACTTTCATGTCTTATAGGAAGTAGCAAGTTTCTTTACATGTAGTACTTGCACCTGGAAAAAAAACCTGTAGATCTCAAGTCCTGAGTGGAATTTCCTGTTCATACTATTGAATGCATACTGTGTTTTCAAGGCCTGTGTATCATACTTTGAATATGTTAACTCCTAGTGCATTGGAATATTCTGCCTTGGCTCTGAATTCTGTGGTCTAGGTTTGGTTTTCTTCTGAATTAACTCCTCATCCTGCATATGAAACTTCTGTGAGGTGTTTGTTTCCCTTCCATGAAGCAAATAGCATATCTTTCCTTTACTCATTTATGCTGAGGTAAGGAACTTGCAAGGGAATCCAAATCTTTTTGGTCCACATACCCAGTGTGTTATCCTTCTATTATTCCGTCTCTTGTTCTGGAATTTGTAATATTGAAGCTGAACGTGACTTCACAAAAATGATTCACTTCAGCTCTGCCCTCATCTTCCATGTTCATGTTTGTGATTCTTCTGCTTTTCTGTTTTAAGGATATTTTCACTAAAGGTCAAGAAAATCAAAACAATGAAATGCCAGCTGTTTTTAAAGCATGTTGGCCTGCCATGTTCTGATGTCTCCCTCCCCTCTTGCCCACCAGGCTTTGTGTTGTGGGCTGCTGGCTGATACCAGAAACTTACATGAGACTCAGATTTGCATTTGGAGCAGTGTAGGCATGTTGTCAACACTAAACAGGTGGTGTATACATTACCTTTGGAGTAGTCCCTGCAGAATCAGTGTTGGTGTTTTCTACTGCTTTGAATTTGAAGTTCTCTGGGGCTTTTTGTAGTTGATCTTATCTGTGATGGTAAATGGAAAGCTCTACTCAATCCTGCCTTGTTGGGTTTAGAGTGACTTGAGATGGTGTGTTAGCTGAAGAAAAAAGGTAGCCCACTGCAAAGAGTGCTTGGGTAAAGTGAGCAGTAGGCTCTATGGGACATTGTGTTCTGTCCGTGTCTAAATGCAAGTAAAACTGTTGTGGCTTTCTCACCTCTTAATGGGAGTAGTAAGGAGTGCTCTTGCCTCTGCTGCTGTGCGGTAACTTGGAAGTGCAGTTCTCTGCATGTATAAATATTCTGTTTTTTTTTTATCTGCAGATGCCATGTCTGTAGGAAAGGAAGAGGGAGGTTTAAGTTCTCCTAACAAGAAAGGTTCAAACCGGTGGACAAGTTTAGTTAATCCAAAGAGCTCAATGCTGAAGGAATGAAAAATGGAGTGAGGCGAGTGTCATCCTCAGAATGCCAGGCTGAGGGCAGTGTGTGCAAGCACAGTGCACCTGCGTGTGTAGCTGATGCTGTAGTTCATGGCCAACTGGAGGAAGCACTGTATGTTCTTCACAAGAGGGGAAAGTGGACAAAAATCTAATGTGACATTAAACTGTTTTCAAGACGCATCACTAAAGTCAATCAACTTAAGTACAGTGTTGCCATATAATATTACACTCAGTTTCAGGTTCTGGTAACTTAGATGTGTTTTCTCCTTCACTCTTTCTGAATATCTTTTCATGTTAATTCCCACCTAGATTTGAGGGTAACAGCAGTCCCTCTGTAATATGTTTTTATCCTGGAATGACTTGTACATATGGTCAGCTTGGTTCTAAATTATTACTCGCCCCTGTTCAGTCTTCATGAAACCAGACACAAGTAAAGAGAGAGATAGTAACTGGAAATTATTCATCTTCTGTTTTGTAAATAGAGATTATCCTATTCTGTGTATAGCAATTTGTATGTTACACTTTCATGTTCATACTTCTCGGGGAATGATTTCTCAGTCAGTTTAACTAAGCTGTAGGGATTTGATTTGTGAGTGCTCCTAGGGACATGAGAAGTGTCCAGGGGGGAGGGTTCAGCCATGTGACGTGTGAAATACCAAAGGGGCAGGCTGGAAGGTTTCTCTCCAGCCAAATAGTAAACTTCAGAGAAAAAGGGAGAGAGAATTTAAGCAAACCTGAGCGAGTGAGTGTTGAGCTCTGTGGCTGGCAATTAAGAAAAGCAGAGAGAATGAATGAACCAGAGGTCCAAGATTTCTATACATCTGACCTCAAGAAGCCTACACTGAAGAAAGTGAATGTTTGGCCAGGCACTGGAAGGAGAAGCAGCAGCTCTAGAGCTGCTTTTTCTTGCCCATGTGTCTTTCTTTGCCTCTCCTTGTTCTGCTGGATAGGCAGTCTTCTGGGGCATCCTCAGTGTCTGGATTATGGGCCACCTTTCCAGTCTCCTTTTCACCTGGAGTTCTGCTCTGCCTATGAAAACTTTGGCTGCTGTGACCGGGAGAGAGACAATAGCATTGCAGCAAAATACCACGAGATCCTGGATTATGTTGATCCTCGGGGGCATAAGCTGTGTGGAACATATATTAAAGATATTCTCTGTCAGGTAGGGTGGAAAATCAGTAGCTTTGTCCTATGCTTACTTGGGGTCACTTGTAGTTCTGATAGTCTCTCATGGCTGTCCTGCTGGGAGAAGAGGTGTGGGAGCAGGGGAGAAGTAAGTGTACAGAGTAATGGCATCAAATCTTCAGCATGCATTTAGCAAAGTACTTTGGCAAGATATAGTGACATTTAATAGCAATAATGATTTATGAAAGCATTGCCCGATTCAGATGATGATGGGAATCCTGCTGCTCTGCTAGTTTTCCTGTAACAAAGGGAAGAGTTATAGATCAATATTGTTTTCTGCTTGCAGTTAGTAGGTTCTGGATTACAAATTCTGCAGGATGAAGTGATACAAGAATTATCAGGCAAAGCACTTAAATTCCTGGATCACAAGGAGATGTGTTGACTGTGATCCTGCTGAGGGTGCTTCAAATGCTGTGGTGGTTAGAAGTACAGCAATTTATTAGGAAGTGGTTTCATGCAGCTGCTGTGTTTTTATCGGTGCTGTCTGCATGATGTCCACCTGCCTCACAGAAACAGGCACTGTGCAGTGACAAAAGACCAAAGGCACTGCTCTGTTCTTCCTGAGTTCTCCCTCTCTGTCCTCCTAATTAAAGAACGGATCTGAGCTCCTTTTTAACAACTCTTAGTCATGCAGAGCAGTGCTTCCTGTGTGCCAAAACACCAAGCAGCCAAAAGCCACACTTGTTCTTACTAAGAACGTATAAAACTATTCTAGTTAAAATTTCCTTTGCTCTAAAACATTATCTGTGTACCAAAACATCATCATCCTTTCAGATGCTGGCAAGGTATTGGCATCTGCATGGGGAATGAGAACTCTTTCAGCACTAGGGCTGAGTAGAGTAACATCAGGGTTGTTTGTTACTTTACATGCAGTAAACCAGCAGATAGTACACTGCAGGTCCTGGCAGGATGACATGTTAGAAATGTTTTCTGCATGATCCAAGTAGAAAAGAAACGCTGTAAAAATGCGACTGTTTCCTCTTTAGATTTAGGTTGCTCATTCTGCAGGGCATAATTTTGTATTTGTTATAAACATATTTTGTAGCAACAGCCCTTCCCCTCAATTGGTACGTATACTTCTCAAAATATTAAATTGACTTATTTTTCTAGAATTTGATTGTTCATTATTTGATAGGGAGGAACGTGGGTAGGTGTTACCTCTTGCTATTCCCATTGAGTTTGTTCCTGTTGATGTTGGTGACAACCATGGGAGTAAAGCTGGGTTACTTGACAAATGTTATTTGGCTGTTGAAATAGTGGAGAAGCAAAGATCTACAGAGTGGCTTCACTTAAGTGATGTTATTTTGCTGGATTGAATCATTACTGATGATCTCATCTGAAGGGGCTAGAAAATAGTGTTCATTCTACCACCTCCACAATATTGCAGTGATTAGTTGCTGCAGCAGTCTCAGTGGTCCTGCAGAACACAGGCAGCATGCCATAAAGTGTGCTTTACCTCTGCAGTGAGCTGTGTGTTTCTTTGCAGACAGAAGAGGATTCAATGAGGATGTGCTCAGGATCGTGGATTTCCTGCTGTAACTCTAAAACTGATATGTTTGTCTTGATAACTGACTTGAGGAGGTTTCCAAGCAGCCTATAAAGCCATCTACCTTTGCTGGTAGAGTTTCTTCATTGCTAGCTAAGCATTCATTGCTAGCTAAGCATGCTGTAAGCACTGGTAGCTTTGGAGTCTGACTCTCAGCTGTGTAGTTTGAGGATTTAGCCTAAAAAGGGAAAATGAAACTCTGAAAACTGCCTGTAATGTTCTTAAGAAGGTGTTGTTCAAGTTGCAAGGCTGTGAAATCTCTCTGGATGCAAACCCTGCTCCATGTGCTAGAACAGCTGTTTGGCTGTTGGCTGAAGGGATGTTTCTCTGCTCAGGAAGCTGCTAAAGGAGAGGCTGAAAAAAGCAAAACCAAAAAATAAAATAAACCAAAGGCCAAATGAGCCTTTTTAAAGCTCATTGAAAACCATGAGCACGGAATAGGAAAGCACAGCATGGGATAGAAAGTGCGGACAATTGATATACTTCGAAAGGGAGTTTTAAATCTCTGGCCTCGCTTTATTGCTGAATGCACGTTCTTTTTGCAGGCAAGCTATTAGAAAATAGCAAAGAGTTATTAACGTTATCTCAGCAACTTCTGCTTCTTCTGCTCTATAGTGTAGCTGGATTAATTGTATTGTTTCGTACACTCTTAAGCAAAATGAAGGCAGACTTGCAGTAACTACTGCAAGGCCACCTAATCCTTGTAGTTTCTGTAGAGCCTAAGGAATGTTGAACTTTGTTTAAGCAGATTTATTTAATACAGCAGTAAAAATACTAGTTATAGTAATTCTCCTTTCTTGGGCTTGTCTGTGTAGCTACCTTCCGATGTAGGGTCTGGAGTACAAGTGTTATGGGGTGCAGCTAAGGGAACTGGGATTGTTCAGTCTGGAGAAGAGGAGGCTCAGGGGAGACCTTATTGCTCTCTACAGCTCCTGAAAGGAGACTGTGGTGAGGTGGGGGTTGGCCTCTCCTCCTGATTAACAGCTACAGAATGAGAGGTAGTGGCTTTAAGTTGTGCTGGGGAAGTATAGATTGGATATTACCAAAAAAATCTCATCTCGGTACGAGTGGCGAGATGCTGGCACAGACTGTTCAGGGAGGTGGTAACCATCCCTGGAGGTGTTCAAGAACTGTGTGAATATATCACCAAGGGATGTGGTTAGTGGGCATGGGGGAGATGGGCTGATGATTGGACATGATGGTCTTAGTGGTCTTTCCAACTTGCATGATTCTATAATTTTAATGTATCTGAGCAATAAAAACTCCGGACAGATTATTTCAGGCTGCTGGTATGAAAACCAGTAAAATAATCTTTCTGCAGGATTCAGCTCCTTTGCTTTTAAATCCTGTATTCTTTTACTGACTAACATACATAGGCGAGATTTTAATAGAAATGTTTTATGAAAGTTCTGGCCATGATTTTTTGCAAGATGATGAATTTGGATATAGTCACAAATTCAAGCCTACTGCTTGATTATTTTTTTAATACTGTGCATGCTAAAATCTAATGATGAAGGGAGTTTTAGATGCATGATACTTGAAAACATTTCCTGCAGTACTTTTAAGATTACGTATAGATTCAATTGTAGCTACATGAATTGCATAGGATGAGATTTATTTTTTCAAAATAGTTTTAAATCTCAACTACAGTTGGCTTTTATGCATGCGAGAATGTGATTGAAGTTGTACAGCACCGGACTAATGTTAGCCCAGTGTCCTGTCCAAAAGTAGGCAAAAGCTGCTGCAGAAGCATGTAACAGGAGGGCGAATGCACAGAATGTGCTCCCAGCTTCCAATTGTTTTCAGCTCAGGCACTTCTGAAATCGTACGTGATTTCTTTGCACTCAGTCATCAATGGTTTTCTCTTCTATTCAGTCATCCAGTCTCCTTGTGAACCAGTGTACATCTCTAATAACTACAATTTCCGCTGGCCAAGTGTTTTGCCTCCTTTTCTAACTTGTCTCCTGCTAACCTTATCTTATGCTCCCTCATTTTTCTTCTGGGGAAAAGGATGAATGAGCGATCCCCACTCATCTTTTTGATGTCACATGACTTCTACAGACCTCTGTCATGCTGTCATTCTGCTCCTGAACATCTCTTCAAAACTGCTCACTGACAGCTTACTGAGCTGTTCTGTGTCTCCACCCTTGTGGCTTTTTGTTTGTAGGGGAGCAGAGCTGCACACAATGCTGAAGGTGCAGGTAAACCTGTACCTGCTTTGTTTTTTCCTACCTAAACCTAGGTCTAATCACATGTTAAGTGGCTCAATGAAGTGGCTTAAATGTATCTGCAAGAGCCAGTTATGCTGGCTGACTGGAAGGATATGTCCAAACTTGGGACAGCTGACCCAGGGAAGTTTAAGTATGAAGGCTAATGTTCTCTGCAGTGCAAAGATCCCTACAGCAAGGGAGCAAACACAACCTGCTCTTAACAGACAGAATAAAATGCCTAGCTTAAAATCTAGCAGAGGAAACAAAGGGAGATTTCTAAAAGCAAAGGTCAGAATAGATTGATAAAAGTCTCCCAGTTCTGTAGAAGCCTCTAGCAATGGAGATTCCAGAGCATTCATAGATGTCCTTTTGGGAATAATTTAGGTGTAGCTGATAGTGCTTTCTTAAAGCAAACTGCTACTGAGCTCCAAGTTCCTTTTAGCCATATATTGAGTGACTTTCTACTACTCCAAAGGTGACTCATTGTGCTCTCTACCTTATTAATTTTTCATTTAACTACTTTGCTTCTACAAAGAACCTTGTCTTCTCCTGGATGTGTGCACAGCTGCATTCTTTTACTTTCTAGGAATGTTCTCCGTATGCTGCACATCTCTATGATGCTGAAAACCCACGGACACCTCTCAGAAACCTTCCAGGACTTTGTTTGGACTATTGCTCTGAGTTTCATTTCAATTGCCACTCTGCCATCAGTTTGCTCACTAGTGATAAGCACATTCAAGAATGCTGTGAGACAAATAAGACCCGCTTCTGCAACCTCCTTCGCCTGCATGACGAGGACTACTGCTTCCCCAATGTGCTGAGGAACACAGCCCTCAACCACAACCTGGGCTCAGTGGTAGAGGACCGCAGAGGCTGCCTCCAGCTCTGCCTTACTGAGGTTGCCAATGGCCTGAGGAACCCGGTCCTCATGCTGCATGCCAACGACCATACCCACCGCATGTTTGTAGCTGAGCAGGTGGGGGTCATCTGGGTCTACCTACCCGATGGCAGCCGGCTGGAGGAGCCATTTCTGGATATTAAAAGTATCGTGCTGGCGACGCCATGGATCGGAGATGAGAGAGGCTTTTTGGGGATGGCTTTCCACCCTAACTACAAGAACAATGGGAAATTTTATATCTATTACTCATATATGGATAAGAAGCGAGTGGAAAAGATCAGAATCAGTGAATTGAAGGTTTTGGCCTCTGATGCCAACAAAGCAGATCCACACTCAGAAAGGTAAAGTTTGTTGAATGCTACTGTGTGCCATGGTAAGAAATAATTTTCTCTGTCCCCGTCTTTCCCCCTTGCAGAACCTGCATGTTCCTAGTCACTTTTATCTAGGAACGTTGAGTGGGTCTGTTAAAAAGCTACTGGGGCAAGTTGGCTCAAGTCTGCACAGCAAACTAAAAAGGCATGAAAATAGAACCCAGGATCCAGGCTTCTGAACTATCTTCTCTTTCTGTCTTGTGCTTTTGCCTTCCTAGAGAGCAGTAATAACTTTAAGCCTTGAAGCTTATAAAGCAGAATGTTCTGTGGAGGTTTTTTTTGTGCTCTGGGAGAATAGGGATGTTTCAGTACAGTACTGTACATTAATTTGATCTGATGTTTCCCCACCCTCCTGCCAACGCTGATTCTCACTTATGGAGAGGAACTTGTTAGTAGCAGACTTATTTTCTTTTAAGTTTCTCAGTCACTGGGGTGTAGCTCAACCCTTGCACTATACTTGAAGTGTCTGCACAGCTGGGAAATTTTGCTTACTTCCATAGTAGGGATGCACTACTTCTGTGGTCTGCCTGAATGGTCAGTTCTTTCTAGTAACTACATCTGGATTTCATTTGTTATGTTTTCTTTTAGGAATCTTTTAGAACTTGAAGAACCAGCTGCAAATCATAATGGTGGGCAACTGCTCTTTGGTGTGGATGGCTATCTGTATCTATTCACAGGGGATGGAGGGAAAGCTGGAGACCCTTTTGGGAAATTTGGGAATGCTCAGAACAAGTAAGTAGGAGCGCAGACAAATCTTGAGCTTGTCTGCCAAGTTGCAGGGCTTGGAAATGAGAAATGTGGAAGAGTAAAGGAAGAATGCTTCTGGGAAGTGCTTGTTCTTTATTTCAAAATCTAGTTAAAATTTTGTGTTTTGAAAGTTGAGGGGACCCAATTCACTGAGTAGAGTGGAAGAGTTTTCTGTGATTTAGCTGCAAAACATACTAGCTGTTGTTTCACTTCTTTTGAACAGATAATTTTTCCTTTGGAAAGGGGAAAGAGGGAGGAAACTGTCCACATCTTCACTTGTTTCTCACACTCATGTTTGTAAATCTGTCTTTATCTGTTGCTCTCCTTAGGAATGTTTTGCTGGGAAAAGTCTTGAGGATTGATGTAGATGGAAGAAGTCCTGATGGCAAACCTTATCGCATCCCTCCTGATAACCCTTTTGTGTCTGATCCCAAGGCTCGCCCAGAGGTTTATGCTTATGGGGTCAGGAATATGTGGCGCTGTGCAGTTGACCGGGGGGATCCTGCCACAAAAAAGGGAAGAGGGAGGATATTCTGTGGGGACGTTGGTCAGAACAGGTTTGAAGAAATCGACATAATTGTTAAAGGAGGAAACTATGGCTGGAGAGCAAAAGAGGGATTTGAATGCTATGACACAAAGCTTTGCCGTAATTCCTCCTTGGGTAAGGAAGAAGCTCCTTGTAAAAGCTTACTTTATTTATACTACTTGTATTTAGTTGGCTATAGTATCACTTCTCCATGAAGCTGAACAATCCAGTACTGTGTGTTAAATGGAGTTTTTTTTACTTAAAAGCAGAGATCTCTTCTCCCCGGCCCTGAAGGGCTGATATGAAATGCTGCCCTCCTTCTTCAGGGAGGGAATTGCTTGTCCTGCACTGAAGGTGCAACGTAGGATCAAAGTCTGTGGCTTTTTCCAGACTGTTTTCCTGAGGAAATGAGAAAAGCAACAGATTAGGTTTACATACAAAACTGATTGTCCACTTCCTTCAGAGCTTTCTTCAGAAGCTCTGAGCCATGGCTATGGCAAAGGCAGGGCATCCAGGCTGATGCTGGGACCATGGAACATGTCTCACAGAAAAGCCCATGCATCCCAGTGAGTGCTGCAGCAGAACACATACTCTGTGCTCTGTCTCTGAGTGTGGGTGTGACAGACAAACTTGGCTCACTTGGCTTCCTTTAACAAAGAGCGGATACTGGTGGTCTTTGGAAAGCATGGTAGTAGATCTAGGTATTATGTCATATAATGTTCCTTCAGTTCTTGGAGGAAAACATCTGGTCTCAAGCTTGTGTAGATGTTTCTGAAACATCTGCATGAACAAACTTGCATTTGCAGGTGTAGAGTATTTGTGATCAATATCTCTCCTATGCTAGTACTCATGGCTCTTTTCTAAATAAACCAAGTAAACAAAAATTCTGCTTTTTAACAGTGGGCCAAGCCTTAATTAACAACACACCTGCTTTAGATTCTGCCTTCAATTTTTAGTGAGCTACATTTGTGATCTTTATCCTCATTAAGATCAAAGATGAGATATGTGGTCTGGGGGAGAAAGTGAAGACAGGACTATAATTTTGTGGGATCTGATTTTGGGCTTCCAGAAAGTGTTGAATTCAGTGTTAATATTGCCAGAAACAAAGCATTTATCTGTAGAAATCTTATGACAAAAATTGTTTGTAGGTTGCTTATTCATGCATGTTCTGTTCTGAGAATGGCAGCAAACCTATGAAGATGCTGAGCTGACTTACAATCGTTTGATTGTATCCCCTTCTCTTAGGAATACAGGAATTCGTAAAGGCAGTCTGTTAAAATGGGTGGTGCAGTGACAGATCTGTAAGACATTACTGCCTGCAGGTTAATACCTTTCTGCAGAGAGCTCTCTAAAGCCCCTGGGTCAGTTCTGTCCTGGAGTAAATTACTGAATCCCCATTGAAGTCTGCCTGTGCCATTTATTCAATTGTACCACTCCTTCACATCACTTTGTGCCTATCAGTGCCACTGAACAACTGCTTTTTGATTCTCTGGATATAAATTTTCTCTCTTTTCATGCTTCTGTGTTTAACAGATGATATTCTTCCAATATTTGCTTATGGCCGCAATGTGGGGAAGTCGGTCACTGGAGGTTATGTATACAGAGGATGTGAATCGCCCAATTTGAATGGTCTCTATATCTTCGGTGATTTCATGAATGGGTGAGATGAGTCATTTTCTCTGCATCTCCTGTTCTGCATATGTATGCGTCTTATTAATGTCAGAGCATCCTGAGACCTTTGGAGCTGGAGTAAATGAGAACCCAAGATGCTTGTGTATGAGGCTAAGAGCTCTAACCATTATAACAGTATTTTGTTGAGATCTAAACTTCCAATTTAGATCCTTAGGATGGGTTTGCTTTTGTTCAGGCTTTTTTTTTTCTGAAAGACACGATCAAAACCAGTCAACAGTTGGGGTTTAACTGATGCTTTAATGTCAGTAATGCATGATGTTGGCAGGAGCAAATCTTGATAACCAAAATATGAAAGTTTTATTTTTCATCTAGTCGACTTATGGCTTTACGGGAAGACGAGAAGACAAATAAGTGGAAGAAACAAGATATCTGCATTGGTAGCACAAAAGCTTGTGCATTCCCTGGGATGATCAGATCTTATAGTAAATTCATCATCTCATTTGCTGAGGATGAAGCAGGTAGAGTATCTTGCCAGTTCTACCTTTACTGGAAATGGTACTGTCAGTTTTGTGTTCTGGGGCAAACGCTGAAATTATGTTGTTTCTTACAAATGTTGCTAAAGAGCGAGCACTACAAGACAGGTTTGTAGCAATTTCAGCATGGCAGGTATGGGGTTCAGAGGTGTCTTGTGCCCTGTGAGGCTGTTGCAGGCTGGCTTCATGGAGGGCTCAGGAATGAGATCCCCAAGTGAACTTCACTTAGAATACTCCATGTTCCCTACAGAGTTCGAACTGCTGTTCAACTTCTTAAGATTCACCTTTTTTTTGTTAGTTATTTTATTAACGAAAAGGCTACATCAAGGCAGTTTGTTTTTCCATTGTAACAGCTCATTTAGAATACTGTGACCAGTTCTGTGCTCCCCAGTTGAAAAATGACGGGGATCTCCTAGAAGGAGTCCAGCGGAGGGCTGGGAAAGATGATAAAGGGCCTGAAGCATCTCTTGTATGAGGAAAGTCTGAGAGACCTCGGTCTGTTCAGCCTGGGGAAAAGAAGACTGAGAGGGGATCTGATAAATGTTTTTAAATGTCTACAGGGAGGCAGGAGGCACATAGATGAGGCCAGGATCTTCTCTGTGATGTGTAGCGATAGGACAAAGAGTAATGGCCTAAAACTTGAACATAGGAAATTCTGTACTAACATGTGGGAGAACATCTTTATAGTAAGGGTGATGGAGCACTGGAACAGGCTGCCCAGAGAGGTGGTGGAGTCTCCTTCTGTGGAGATATTCATGACCTTTCTGGACACCTGTTTGCGTGACTTATTGTAAGGAACCTGCTTTGGCAGGAGAATTGGACTCTATTGTCTCTTGAAGTCCCTTCCAACCCCTGCAATTCCATGATTCGTCCTTGCTTGAGTTCTTATAGTTTATCTGAGTCTCTTCTTCTTCATTAGTTTAAATTCCTCCATCTATTCAAAACACCACCACTTCACACTAGGATTATAGACCAAGATTTTATTTGGGGATGAAAACAGACACTAATTTAAAAGTTAGGTGGACATGTCTCAGTGCATAAAGTTATTGTGGTCAAAGTGATGGTGACTAGACTTTCACCAAGATATGAAATGCATACTTTGTTCATTTCTGCATAGTCTCCTGACAATGATCTATGTAATGTAAAAAGTGAGAGCAAATTTATGGGAGAACTCAGATGCGCTTTAGAGAGACATTTCATGATTTAGCAGAAAAGAGCTTTGCTTGTCAGAAAAAGATCCTAGGTCATTTGGCTAGCATGTTCTGTCAGATTTAGGCTTTATCATGAAGTATGTACAGTTTTTAACTGTTCTAACTACAGGTGTGGTGAGTGGATGTTAAATGTCTCCTCCACTCTTTGCTCTTTAGGAACTAATATGGTACTGTAATTTGAAATGCAGTAACAGTTTTTTTGTCTCCTACAAGCTGCTATAATTTGCCTGGATGTTATTTTAGTGGGTGAAGGAAAGGCATCAAGAGCAGTTGCTCTCCTTGACAGCCATGCAGTAATAAGAAGCTTCTGTCTTCAGTGGATAGCTAGTTTAGATCATCTTGCATACTTTTTTTTTTTGTACCTCTGAAAGATGGCTAAGTATTTGTGTGGTTTTCTCTTTGATTTGTAGCTTCTCGATGTTTCTTTCGTAAAAACAAGTTTAAAAAGCATGTCTTTATACATTAGAAAGTAACCATTTGGAGGGCCATCATCATGAAGGCTCTGCTCATGCTCTGTGTTTGATCGAGGGCTGCTAGTCTTGTGTGAAACTCTGCTGCGATCAGGAGATCACTTGTTGTCTACAGAAGTCAGCCTACATAGGGCAGGGTGAGGCCAAAGCTCCTTTTTGGAAGCACAACACAACTGAGAGAGTGACCAAAGGGATTTTTCTGACCACATTAACTAGTGAAGAGATAGGGAACAGGGAAAAGTAGAACTGGGTTTCAGTTTGGACACTTGATTCTGAAACTACTTTTCTTTCTTCGCTTCCATTTAGGTGAGCTGTATTTTATGTCTACTTCTTATCCCAGTGCCTATGCGCCACATGGATCTCTTTACAAATTTGTTGATCCTGCAAGGTTAGTAGCTAAAGATGTTTCTAATGCCAAATTCTTTTGTAATCACTACGCATTCTACAGCTATCATGGGAGATAGAATTCAGAGTACTTCTAAAGCATAATCTCACTAACTTCTACCTCCAGACCTTGATTTCTGTTGACCCACTGTATGTCCGGTGCAACTTTTCAGCTTCAGTGAACTTGTTCCTCACTTATCATATCTGTGTACCCAGAAGTGGTCCAAGTTCTGATAACTTTAAGGTCTGGAACAGCGAGGATCAAAATCATGTTTCCTTGTTTGCACTTCCGAAGTATAACACAGTGATATTTTAAAAATCCACATTCTTCAAGGTTATGAGGGGGAACATTCTGTTTGCACTTGAACCAGGGATCTTGTAAATTAAAGGAAATTAATTTGATGACAGCAAGGAGACTTCTTTTGATTTTACTTTGTGCTGGCTACCATGTTCCTTTCCATCATGGAATGGAAGTTGGAAAATGAATTAAGCCATAAAGTAGTAAAACACAGTAAAAGGCCGATGATATGTGGCAACGTGAAAGCAAGTAGTTATGGTCTTCAAGGCTCTTGGCCCATCTCATAAATTCAAACCTAGCCTAAGCTGTGAAGGGTTGAATGTATTTCCATTTAGCAAACTAAAGATGCAAATCAGTTGTCTTACCAAGCATCACATCTAACAAGGGCTTGTTTTCTCTAACTCAAATCTGGCTGGCACAGTATAGCTGAGAGGGGAAAAAAGGCACTGCCAACCCTCATAGTACCCAACTTCTCTGTATGAAGGACTTTGATATCTTGGTCACAGCAGTGGTGACCATTCCCTGCTGCTAAAGCAATCTAAATGGAAAACAGACGATGAACGCTCTGCTGAGGCCAAGGCTTTTGTGGACTGTGCTGTTACATGTTGAGGCTGATGCTGGTTGACAAGATCAGCTATGAACCTTCCCTAGGACATTTAACAGTGACCTTTTGCTGATTATTACATAATTGAAAAGTACTGGTAGTCTGATTCTTCAATGTCTTACTGCCATTTTTGACTTGGCACAAGGACTGCAGGGATTTCTGTCCCTAATTTCATGCAAGGAAAACCAGCTTGCATGAATCAACCTCATGTGCCCTTAAGAGCTACCATGTGGAAGGTGGATAAATAATTCTGAATCTGTTTAATTTTCCATGTGAAAATCATCTTCTCCACAGGAGAAATATTAGAGCTGATGAGGCAGAGGGGGAAACAGGTTGCGAGATCATCCCTTGCAGGTTAAGCACCCAATTCTCCCTGAAATCAGCAGGGATTAGCTGTCAAATGGAAAAATCCCAAAAACGTACACTAGCACTCAGAAACCAGACGTGACAGCAGATATTTATGATATACTTTGTTTTAAAATTAATTAAAATTGCAATCCAACATTTAGCTGCAATTCTTAATGAAGAAAAGTGAAGCCTTGGCAGTTCATGCAGCATTCAAACAGTTGGAGTGTGAACTTGTTTTCCAAGCAAAATGTTTTTTTCCCACATTCTGTAATTATCTCTACAGAAGTCTGTTTTTATGATCATTATGCTTATGCAACTTTTTCCAAACTTTTGGATGAAAAATATAAAATACTGTGAACAACCATGAACATGGACCATTTGAATATGTTTATTTCTTCAGTAAAAGCCTTGCATTCCCTATACTATGAAGACTGTAAGTCCTCTCCTTTCCCTGCTGTAAGGGGAGAATTGCAGCTTTCTGTTTCCCTGCAGGAGCCTCTCCAGGAGGCCTCCTGCCCAGGAACTGCTGTGCAGTAATGCACTGCATTAGGATGGCTCTGTGGGAGCAGCGAGCCCCTGCCAGGAGCACAATGCTTTCACTGCTCTGAAAGGCTTTCTGGAAACAAGCCAGCTCTGTCCTGTGCTTTTGGAGCTTCATATCCGTCATTTCTAGGTGGATCTCTGGAATGTATTCTTGTATCTTCTGGATCTCCTTAGCCTGGATGCAGAACTGCTCAGCTTTGCCCTTGCCTGTCAGGTTAAGCACTTGGCAAGTTTGTCTGGGGTGTGCAAAGCTTGGCCCTGGAGTAGAGTGCTGATACCTCCAGATCCTGGGCTGCGCTCTGGCCTTCTCCTGATCACACTATGATTTTTTTCCATTCTCCTTTGCAATTTCATACTCTTTATGGGATTATTCTATTTCCACCCCATATGGCTGGCGTGCTTCTACCTGGATTGGCACCAAACCCCTCAGTCAGGAGTGGAGGGAGAAGAGCAGCTTGTCTTTGTTTTTCTTTTTAATTGAAGTGGTGTGGAGGAAGCACTCACTTGGCTGCTGCCCATGTCTGAAGGAGAATGCTAATCACAAGAAAATGCTGTGCCTGAGGTCATGCTCTGCTTTGCTCTGTGCTTAAAAGCATGCCAAACTGGAAGAGCTTGTTCATATTTGTTGCACAGCCCTACTCTTGGCGGAGATCATTAAACATAAGCAGATGTAGGTCTGTTGCTCTTTGTAGTCCCTTTGGTTATGTCCAAAGCAGCGCCCTTTGAACATCACACCAAATTCTGTGGGGCTGGCTGGAGCTCCTTATGCTGTGCTGTCAGCGGGCAAAAAGTGCTCTGTCATTAGTGATTAGCAGCCCTGCCCATGGCAGGGGGTTGGAACTAGGTGATCTTATAAACTTCCTGACAGTTTCTCAGATATCTGTGCATCTTTCTGTTTTCTTTTTCAAGGAGAGCTCCACCAGGGAAATGTGAATACAAGTCTGTAACAGTGAAAATAAAGAGCAAACGGATAGCATTTGTTCCACGTGCAAGTAAGTTGGGCTTTAATTTTACCAAGAAACAAAGCTGTAACGGCCTTACGTGTATGTGACTGATGTAGCTAGTGAACTTAAAAGCCAAAGTGCTGAGCAGGACCTATCTTGAAGTCAGGTAATCACATTTACTGTGTGCATCTGACTGTTAGATGCAGTGACTTTTCTTAATCTTGGTGTTTGAATTTTTGTAAATGCTGTCAAGCAATAGTGCACACAGGCATCCCAAGGGAACTGATGGCTCTGCCTGGGCACTGGATTTGGTCTGGGAAATTCTGTCCTCGCTTTATGAAAAGCTCCTCAGGTCGGATAACATCATTCTTCCCCTGTACCTCTAGGGGGAGGCATCTTTCCTTTCTTCTGTTTTTCTTTCTTTCTGTCCTAGGTCCTATTGGACCAGAGCGGAGGTTACGCTGTGTTATTGAGTAGAAACAACATATAGCAAACGGAAGCCGCCTTATCTAGAATTTCCAGCTATTGGTGTAATGTGAAGAACTCATACTCTTAAGTTGGCCCGAGAGAAGTGTGCGAGGCCTTCTTACATTCTCCTGGTACTTATTTTCCTAAATAGACATTTGTAATCTCTAAGATTAAACAAATGTTATTTCCAAGAAACCCGAGACTCTTCTGATAGAAGAAAAGATGGTTATGCAGTCTATGTTTCTTCTTCTTAGAATGTCAGCTATTTTTCTAAGCTGTACCTCTAACAAGAGTTTGTATTGGCATTTTTCTACGTTAGCATTCCGCCTTAAAGCGGGGATAATGAAAACATCTCAATTACTTTCCTCAGAGACCGTCCTGGAGCTGCTTAATGAACCTTCACCAACCAAGCCTCCAAAAAAGTCTTCCCCCCCCCCTGGAGCTGTCCCTACAGCTTTTTCTAAGAAATCTAAAAAGATGGCATCCTCCAAAACAAAAGCATCAACAGCGAAACCAGCCCTGCCCAATAAAAAGACAGCGAAACCCAAGGCCGGTGGTGAACACCACAAGCTGAAGCAGAGCCAGAAGGTTGCAAGGGTCTCCAGAACGACACCAGCAGCATCTTTGCCAACAAAGGGGAGCTCCCAATTAACCGGAGCCAAGAAGCTGCTTCTCCCAAAGAAACCTGCACAAGCTAAGGGAACACGGGGAAGGAGGAGGAAGGGAGAGTAGATGAAGCAGCAGCTTCTGAACCTCGCGGCCGTCCCTCCAACAAGCAGGTTTTACTTAGAAGGTGGTGGAACAAATGTTCTGAACTGATTCTTTCCTTGGTTGCTCACTGCTGCTCTCAGACGCTCCTCCATTTCTGTCAGCGTTAGCAGTCTGTACATGTTCTATTAAACCTTAACGGCACCCACAATGTTTTAAACAATATTTTATTCAAGTTGAGATCTATGTGCGGGTTCCTGAGGGCTGGGCATGGGCTGGCACTGTTACGAGTGCCCAGGGGACCTCTAAAGAGAAACTGCCGTATTCTGTAACCGCAATTTTCTTCCCCAGAGCGGTGTATTTACTGGAGGTGCGCGGCCGCGCCGCCTCCCCTCCCCTCGGGCGAGGCTGGAGCCGCAGCGCCTCGCACCATTTTGCAGTTCGGGCTTCAGACGGCGCCGCTTCCCGCGTCGGGCTTTGTGCTGCTGCCACCTGCTGCCCGCAGCAGCCCTGCCCCGGAGGCCGGCTGTGCGCTGAGATACGCAGCGTGCGGTAAGCTAGCACCCAGTGCGTGGGCCGGGCTGCGTGGGAGCGGAGTGGGGACGGCGGCGCGTCCTCCCCGCGGTCATGCGTGTGTTTTCCCAGTGGAGTTGGGGAGGCACGTTCGGAACGGAACTTTCGGAAAAAAAAAAAAGACAGAAAAGCTTGAGAGGCCCCAGCGAGGATCGAACTCGCGACCCCTGGTTTACAAGACCAGTGCTCTAACCACTGAGCTATGGAGCCACC
>JANHGO010008195.1:0-45636 GCA_024606505.1 Aquila spilogaster
TTGTCTGCGGTGTGGGGGGGCCGTGGAAGAGTGGGTGTTGAGGATGGGGTGGGGCGTGGGGATGCGTGGGGGGGTGTTGCTGGTGGGCGTGGGAGTGGGGAGGCCTAGGCTGTGATAAATTATGTTTGGGTGCAGAGATGGGAGAGGGGGGGAGCAATAAAACAGTAGAAGTATGAAAGAAGGACTGAAATAAGAAGGTTTTTAAACTAAGGACAGAAGTTTGAGAGAACAGGGGGACACCAGAGGAACATCCTGAAGAAAAAGAGCTCTAGTGAAGGTAAAAACATAGAGTCATTGTTGCAAATCTGGAGGAAAATAATATGAAACTTGGGTAGATTGCAGGGAAAACTACAAAAAGAGCAGAATCTATCAGCTGAAGCAGCACAATCAGCAATAGCTGCAAGACAGCATACTGGTTTGGGTTATTGCAGCAATATATGCAAAAATTCTCCAACTGAGAGAATATGATTCCTTTGTACTTTATTAAGCATAACATAATGAAAGGTAGGAAATTACTTTATTTCCCTTCCCTAGTAATTCTGGAATTCTTACAAAGGACCACTGATTTCATACCCTAAATAATATTTTACCTGAATGCTTGTCCATAAGAATTACCATCAGTGAAGACATTCATTAACTGGCTGTGCCTGTGAATACTCTTTCTGCCTGCTGATTCTCAGGAATGCTGGCATCGCTGTCTGGTATGAAGTCTGCAAGCAGCTGTAACAAACGCTGTTGTTTTGTAAATACCCTTTTATTCATGAAATAGTGCTATGTTTTCCTGTTTCCCCTACATCCCTCACAAACAGGAATTTCACATGCCAAGCCAAGCAGGGAACAAAGACAGACAGGCATAGATACTGTGCCATGGACTTCAGTGTGCCCACACACGGGGTACATGCCTGGGAAATAGGCTTTGGCTGGACCGTCAGGACATGATGCATACAGACACAATGCCTAGGGTCTTCTCCAGAGGACTACAATGCCCAGACCCAGGACTCCAAGCACAATTACCCACTAAAAATCCGCCGTGGTGAAACTCAGAGAAGATCAGGAGAGTTCTCACAGATTATGAAGAAAACAAAATGACAAAACTTGTTTGGTAATGAAATTAGAGAGGTGGACTTGCTTTTATGCCAAAAAGATACGATTATTGTCTGTATATACAACACTTATGTCATTTATTGTGAGCACATTGTGAATTCATGTGGGTGTACGTCAGTAGTTTGTCACTCACGCAGCTTTTGAATGTGCTGGTCAGAAAATTTAACAGAGACACCTCCAGGTTTTAGGTTCCTGTAAGCTTCGTGACATGGAAGGGATGAGTGTGACAAGCTGCTCACCAGAGAAAGGCCTGGTTCTCCTTCCAGGCAGTCCATCACCACACACAGATCCCAATGCCACATACTTTCCAGGCACCTTCTCACCCGGTCAAAGCAAAGGAAAGGAGAATTATAGAATCATAGAAAGTCTTAGGTTGGAAAGGACCTTAAAGGTCATCCAGTTCCAACTCCACTGCCATGGGCAGGGCTGCCATTCACCAGACCAGGCTGCCCATGGCCCCATCCAACTTGGTCTTAAACACCTCCAGGGGTGGGGCTTTTCTGCTTTTCTGGGCAGTGTGTTTCAGGGCCTCACCACCCTCTGAGTAAAAAAATTCTTCCTAATATCTAATCTAAATCTATCTCTTTTAGTTCAAAACCATTCCCCCTTGTCCTATCACTATCAGACTATGTTAAAAGTTGTTCTCCCTCCTGTTTATAGGCTTCCTTCAAATACTGGAAGGCAGCAATGAGGTCTCCCTTGAGCCTTCTCCAAGCTAAACAAGCCCAGCTCCCTCAACCTTTCTGCATAGGAGAGGTGCTCCAGCCCTTTGAGCATCTTCGTGGCCCTCCTCGTCCTCCTCCAACAGCTCCACATCTTTCTTGTGCTGGGGGCACCAGGACAGTACTCCAGATGGGACCTAACAAGGGCAGAACAGAGGGGGAAAATCCCATCCCTCACCCTCACCATTGGCCTTCTGGGCTGCAAGCACACACTATTGGCTCATATCAAGCTTTTTGTCCATCAGGACCCCCAAGTCCTTTTCCACAAGGCTGCTCTCAATGAATTCTTCTCCCAGACCAAACTCATATCTGGGATTGTCTCAACCCAAGTGCAACACCTTGCACTTGGCCTTGTTGAATCTCATTAGGTTCACATGGCCGCACTTTTCAAGTTTCTCCAGGTCCCTCTGGATGGCATCCCTGCCTTCTGTTGTATCAGCTGTACCACTGAGCTTGGTGTCATCAGCAAATGTGCTGAGGGTACATTCAATCCTACTGTCTATGTCGTTGATAAAATGTTGAAAAGAAAACAAAGGGTTTTTCCAAAGATTACAAGAGACATAAGAAGGACCTGGGTGGTACTGGCTGAGGGGAACATAGAAAGCTGGGTGGCAACACATGAGTCCATGACGTCATAAAGGCTCTTGTCTCTACTTCCAAATTGAGTTTCTGTACATCAGGAGCTTATGAAGTGTGCTGAACAGAGGTCCCTTTTTCATTCTTGGTCTCCCATCTTGCAGCTCCTGCCCCCACAGTGATATCCAAGTGTCTCTGGCATGCTGTGGGCTTGGAGCAGTAACCAAACACGGTCCTCAGAATAGATATGCTCCCCCCGCTGTTCCCATCCCAATGCATCTTCAGTAACCCTACCCAATGGGGCAGGGGCTGTGGGTCAGTAACACAGGAGACACTCAAGACGGCAGGGATAAACTCTGCAGGCACAACTGCTGCCAGAGTCCTCCCCACCCTGTCCCTAAAACTTGATAACAGGTGGAAAAGGAGGGGGTGCCCACCAGCCTCACAAGAATCTTGGCATGCATGCCAAAGGGCTGGATATAGCCAGGTACAGGCAGAGGACCCTTGCACAGGGGCGAAGACGTCAAGCCATATAAAGACATGGAATTCAGCAGCCAAGGGGAGATAAAAATACACAGACCTTCATACAAAAAGAAATACATGGCTGCTCCATACATTTCTCATAGTACAGTGCAGCACTGTGGCCAGCAAGGCACACAGCACAGGCAGGATGGTAGCACAGTATGCAAGGCACATAAAGAAAACACCAAGACAACAACAAAAGCAATAAAAAGCTATAAAGTTATAAGGAGGTAATTCTATCCATAATATATTCAACGTACCAGACTCGGCAGGGCACTGGAGCTGCTACACTATTCAGTGACTACTGCAGGTCTAATATAACAGAAAGCACTTTCATATGTGTAATAAAGTTATCAAGAAACACAGGGTAATGGGAGAAGTACACAAATGTAGAGGGAAAAAAAGTTGCTGAAACCTGGAGCAGCAGAACCTGTGCAGAGCATCTCTGAGACATGCATGTTTCTGTAAAATAAGGTATATCCGTGGGAAAGGTTGTTCAGGAAAAGAAAATCTTTGCTAATGTGGCAATAAATGCAGTCAATGCAGACTGCTGGAGCAATCAAGCTGTCTAGAGAAACCAATACCTACAGAGATCAGGATCGATAATGCAGAATTCATTAAATACCTGGAGAACAAGAACTTTTAGTGCCTAGAGTGAATCCCTTGATTTGCTGAGACTGCATTGATTTGGACAAACACTCCCCTTTCCATAGACAACTTCAGTGGAAGCAGGATTATGTCTCTATTTCACCAGGCAGCTTCTCTCCCCCTCCCCAGCCTGCTTTGAAGCTTATGTCTTTGAGACTTAGGGACTGCTTCAAGTCTTATGGTTTGGAGTCTTAGGGTTTAGAAGTACCATCTAGACACTGGTGGGATCCACATGCTGTTGTGCTGACAGAGCCAGTGGCCCTGTCACTTGTATGCAAGATTTTAGCAAATTGAATGCAACGTAAGTCACATGCTCAGGGATGCAGGATCTATATAAGCTGCTTTTACATAGAACCCACTTTAATTCAGCTCCCTCCATGTAATGACTTTACAAAGTGCCTCTGAAACAGAGACTGTAGCAGCTGAATGTGAGACAACAGGGTTCTTCACAGTTCAGCAATTTGTTAAGTGTTGGGGTATTCACACATTTGCTGGATATTATTGCTAGTGATTACAGAGTTAACTTTGGCAGCAGTTATGCTTTGGGGTTTAGACCACTCCTCTCTGGATGAGCAGGCCTGCTTGCCCCTCAGAATCCCCTCGCTGCATCCTTAAGCATCTGGTGCAGGGTTTGAGGTACACCTGAAAGGAAGGGAAAACAACTAAAAGAAGCTGACATTAGTGAATATTGCTGAAATTCAGTGAGCCTGGCAGCAGCTAGGGCTATCGGATGGCTCAGTATTGCAAGAGAGGAGATCTGGATAAGGTAATGGCCCAGTGTGAGGGGAAGAAGCGGGAAGACAGCTGATCTGAGAGGAGATAAGGAGGGGAAGAGCAGAGCAGAGGAAACTCCTCAGTAATTTGCTGCTGCCTCTCTTAGGCTGTCCCAAAATGTGCTAGGGCCAGGGACCCACTGGGTTCTCAGACCGTGGCCAGGAGGATGCTGAGTTTGGAGCTTTGCACTCTGATTTGCCACTGCATGATGGCCTCATGCAAAGCAGCTTTCCAGCAGGATTTCAGACCAGGAAAAATTCAAAGCCCTCAAGCCATATATCAGAAAGCTGAAAGATCATGTTCCTCATCCTCAGTGGTTCCCAAAATGTGCATAAGACTCGGCAGCAAGTTGCAGCTGAGATGCTGACTGATGACCTGCAATGAGGACAAAGGCACATGAACAATCCCCCAGAGCACAATCCCCTCCATGCAGCCATCTCTCAACTGCTTTGACTCAGGAAAAGAGCTTCACTCTCCATACTATGGCAAATCTCTGCAGCAGGACTTCAGCACGTACTGATTTACACAAGGGTTTTTGCAGTGAAATCCTCCTTGGTGCAAGCTGCACAGGTGCCTTGCTGTGGTGATTGCTGCAAGGGCTGCCCATTCATCTGATTTATGAGTTATGTAACAGCGGGAGGGAAACAGGGTTGGGTGGGTTGTTTGTTGTTTGTTTGCTGGTGGTTTTTTTTTGCTTTAATAGAAGTCATGTAATCACTTTAGGTTTAAGCTCCAGTTCAAATCGGACTATTTTTACATTTCAGGCTTGATCTCTCTGGAAAGAGGATGAGTCCTTTCGCCCGGCTTACAAAGAACGAGTTTGATGAAGCAGGAACTGCTGGAGGGTTATGCAGGGTTCCCACTCATGCCCAGTCTTGGGGTACACTCCCTAGCTGTTCACCCCACAGCTTCAGCTGGAGATCCCTGACAGCTGGTGCTATAACCTGAACCATGCATCCTGGGCAAACCTTCAGTTTCATTTCCCAGTTCTTCTTTTAGCTCTCTTGCATTTGTGTATCCTGCTGCCATCTCACCAGAAGCAAATAATTACATGTTTTGTTCCAGGTTTAGTTCTCATCAGGTTGTTCACATTACTGTCTTAGAACCCAGCAGCACTTGCTTTCATGATACCTCTCTTGACATCAGCATGCTACCTGCTTGTTTAAACACTGAGGTGCTAAGTTTCAACCAAGGGGACCATCAAAAGATCTGCACACAAATAACTCCTCCCAGTACTCAGGTACAGCTCTGTGCACAGACCAAGCACTAAGCATCTGGAACAATACAGACTTCTCAACTACATTATACCTGCTCCTCACCACCACTCCGTCGTTCCCCATGTGCAGCAATGACAGCTGTCTGCTGAAGGCAGCCCACACTTCAGAGCATCTCAGACCTCAGTGTGACCCATCTCAGAAACAAGATCTGTGCGCAGACCTTCCTCACGGTGCGGTGTTTACAAACTGATTTCTTGCCCCAGGCCCCATCAGTGGCTGTTTTTGCTCCTTGTCAAACAATTTGGATTTCACTCAGGCACTTCTTCTAAGGCAGAAACACCCATCATGTTGGCAGCAGGATTAAAATGGCATGTGAGCCAGGCAGGGTGAAAATGTCCCCATTAATTTTTCATCTTTCCTCAGGCAACCCTGCCTATGGATCTACACAGGTAGTAAAGTAAGACAGCCACATGAACTAGAACTGTTAGCTCATCTTCCTCCTGGGCCCACAGTGCACTTCTGGCACAGCAGTAGAAGGCTGCAACTCTGTGTCCAGGGCACTTGCTGAGGCAGAGAGCAGGTCCCCATGGACTGAAGGCATGAGGTCAGACCGTGCCAGGGAATCTCATGTACATGAATGGGCATCTCACTGGGAGACAGCCAGGTGCTGAGACTGAAATCCTCTCCTTTTTGCCCCAAAGCTCTTAAATGACAACAGCAAGGATAATCCCACCTCCAAGCTCATGCAGTTTCTTCACTCCAGCCTCTTCTTTGTCTTCTTTTCTTTGGCTCTGAGTCTTCCTTCAGCCCTCCCCAGAGACACCAAAAGAGATGTCAGAAGCAATCATCTCTGTAAACACAAGGAACATGCAGCCACCCTTCCCTAACAGCACTGATGTTGCCAGACTTCTTGCTGGCTCTGCTCTCCCTGAGCTTGGGCAGGCAAAGGCCTACAGCAAAGCAAGAAGATCTTCATTGGAAAAAATAAATCAGGTTGTTAGCTCTGGTGAGCCAGGATGAGACTGCAGCCCCCTCCACAGGAGACCCAGGCCTTCAAAGCTGAGGACTAGACCATTGCTAGCCATTGGAGATCCTGTGGCCCTTTTTTCATGAGATAAACATAGTGTCACAGCTGAATTCCGGCACAGGCGATGACATGTTTCCTACCTTAATCCCCCCAGCCTCCATGGATCTGACTGGGTGGAGTAACAGCAAGCCAATACTTGTTCAATATCTTGCATTCATTTTACTGAGGAGCAAAATCAGCAAGTCAGGCTTTGGGGAGACTCCTGGGGGAGACTTTGACAAGTCCCAAAAATTGTTAGAAATGTTTACCATTCCGGATGCTTTCTTAAAAAGTCAGGAATTCAGAGACTTGTGTGCATTTGATTTCATGCCTAATCATACATTGTATTGCTATAGATCCAGCTTTAAAATATTGCTAAGGACGCAGCCTTACAATACATACTGCACATAAAGGTCCATTTCTAGGTAAGGACTGGACTTTACCAGATGGCAGGAAAGATTTTTGCGTTTTATCATCATACAGTTACTGACGGTTCTGCACTATCATCATAATAGCTTTGTCCTCAAGCTGTATAGTCGTAATTGTATTTTATTTTCATATTCCTTTGCAATTTAGTGCTATATGCAGCACTCAGAATGGCTGCTTTTGTGTCATATAGGATTCTTCCCCACACACTGGACAGCTACAACTTTTGTTGTGAAAACATGTCTATCTTCTCTGATGCTTGTTTACCTTTTTTTTACTTTACTTTCTTTGACATAGAATTCTAATCAGGTGCATTCTGCTTTCAGTTCCTGTCAATACACTCATTTAGAAAGTGTAGTATTCACTATTGCTGCAAATCTCTGTCGTACGCTTAAAAGATTAAGTCCATTTCTTGCAACAAACTTCATTCAGCCAGGTCATCAGTCATGCATCACAGATAAGACGATCCCTAAGCAGAACATTTGTACTCAAATTGTATTCAAAGTTCTTCCTTTTGGTGATGAGGTTTCACACCAGTTTACACCAGCCACAGCCCCGTGCCTCAATCAGCCCTGACTCTCAGCCTCATGCATTTATTATCTCCTCAGGTGTACAACAGTTGGACATCTATCTCAAGCCAAGAAACTGAACCACTTTCAAGGTAAGCCAGGCTCTCTGCAACACTGCTTCAGCACCATAATTAATTCACTGGCCTTTCCCTTTCCCCTCCCGGTGCCAGGTCAGCAAATACACTGTTATGCCAGTTACTAAAACTGTATCTTGCTTTCTCTGGCTGTTTATCAATTTTATTGGTGTGAATATGTCTTCCCCAGACAGACCTCTGAAGTAAACATATGGTGGAACAAATCTGAAAGCATGCAGGACACCAGAGCAGAAAGCTTGCATGATGCATGGGGCAGGAGGCTGGCAGAGGGAGATGGAGCCTGTGCACTGGCTGGAGAAGAAAGCATGTGTGAGCAGAACAAGGATGCCAGTGTCACCTGTACCTGAAGGAGAACCATAAGACTGTTCCTTTGAGGTCAGGGCTGGGCAACATTGACATTGCTTTACCCCATGACTGGCTTTTGGCTGCTCTCCGCAATGCCTCTCAAATCAGTCCATTTGCAGCTAGATGCTTCTGTTTTTTGGGATGGCGTAGGAAGCCTGCTGCAAAGCACTAAGAAACAGGATGCATCCAGGCTGCCTGTGAGTTGTCAGGTACAAGCATGCCTGCCTGCACGGTGGAAAACAGCTTACTAAAATGAAGGTATTGACTCTCCAGCTGTGTAACCAGGGGTCCTCACTGTGAAGACACATGTATACCAGCCTTCTCTGCTTTCAGAACACTCCCTAGATTTCACTGCCATCTCCAAGCTGATTATATTTACGCTCCAGGTACTGTCTGCATTGTATTTTAATAATCTGCCCACCTGTTATTATTTTCTCTCCCAAATCTGTCGCTCTTCAGCAGTGCTGCAATTTAACTCCAGCTGAAGGCTGCCTGGGTTTGGATGGCAACGTTTTCTCTATTAGTACATACTAAAGACAAAGCCAAAGCTCATCAAATGATAAACAATCATAGCCACCTTTTGATCTCCGAGATTTATGTTGATCATGATGCAGAGGAAAAAAAAAAACAAAATAATGAAACAAGTTTGGTGGTCACAGCCCCACTGTAAACAAAAATTGGTTCCCAGTCACAATATGAAGGGAGGGTCAGGTGAGGAGCAAGGCATCGAGGCAGATGTGCACATGCCAGGATAGGCAGGACGCAGCATTAGTTGATCAAGGAGGAGCATCAGGGTCAGGGAGCCCCATCACATACAGCTCAGGAGGCTTTCAGTCACTGCATCTATAAAATGTCCATGCTGGCCCCCTAGCTCACTACTATGTGCTCTTCTGTACACCCATGTGTACAGAAATGCTGTAACGGGGCAAGGCTTTATTGAGCATGGGGAGGGGGAGATGTTGTATTAGGCGTCAGCAGGGCTCGAGATGTGACGCGTTAGGATCTCCCCTTGCTCTGTGATAAGAGACTGATGCAGCTGAGGGGGCGTAGATAAGGTTGCTCTGTGATAAGAGACAGACTCACATTTAGGGGGCATAAACAACCTTGCTCTGTGATAAGAGACTGACGCACACTTAGGGAGCAGGGAGTATATTTAATCAGCTTGCACGCTACAATAAATGCCATTTGCTGCATCCACCATATTGGTGTCTGTGTTGCAATGGTCCTAGAGAGGGGAGATCGCTAGCCCCCGGCAGGATGCGCCTCGGTAATGGGGACAACACATGTGCTACCATGGCCTTGTAACCACTGGGTAGCTGGTACAGACAGCCAGAAAAGGATAACCAACAAGCTGCAGGGAGAAGGGAGGAGAGGTTTAATCATGGTCCAGACTCTTCGACAGAACAGTTGTCTTGAGGTGAAAGACCAAACCCTACAAAAAGAACCCCCAAAACATCTCATCTAATCTAGGGAAAAATGCCTCTCCCAAAGCAGAGACCACCTGATTTGGGACCATCAGTTGCTGATTTGCTGACAGTACGGTAAAAGTTGAGAGAGATGATCACTGGAAGGTCTTCCACATCTCCATGGTGTTCAGGCTATCCTAAAGGAGATAGCTACCTTCTGCCCTGCTACACCAAAGTAAATCCAATCCTGGTGAAAATGCAGAAGAAAAAAAAAATATCAAATGTAAACATACGTTGGAGGAGTGTGTAGGGAAATCTTCCTGGGCTTTGTGGATGACCAGCCCCAAAGAGCTGGGGTTTCTTTTGAAAAATGAAGAAAACTCTAAAACACACCTACTACAAAACGCCAAAGCTTTGTCATCCTGAAAATGCACATTCAAGCTCGCTGTTCTGTGCAGGCTAATATTTCCTTGGCCAGCATCTCTTTCAGCTGTGCTACATGACATTCCACATATCCAGCCATACCAATCAAGATCTGCAAATCTCTCCCCTGAGAGCAAAACAGAGGAAAAAAAACAATGTATCATTGCACTAAAGTAATTCTGATCTGGCCTGGGGACATGTTATGATGAGGCTTCACTTGCTGGTATGTTTCCAGACATTTCCATTTCCTCACTGTCACTTCCTCTTGGATAAGTCCACCTGTACTATTTGCATGGCTGTCAAGTCCATCGGAAGTGTTGAGAGACGGACAGCCACTCACACAATTGCACCATGACACAACTCTCATGCAACAGAACCACCCCACAACACAACCCTCCTGCCCACCACCACAGCCTGCCAGCAAGCCACCTCTTGCCACTGTTGTGTAAGGTCTTGTGTGTTTGGGATCATTCTATGATCATACAGTCACAGAGTGGCTTAGATTGAAATGGGCCTTAAAGGCCATCTAGTTCCATCCTGGACAAGGATTTTATAATTGTGTGGTGTGCTAGGGTCCTTTGCCCTTTAGACAGCCATCTGGCTGTCTCATAGAAGTGTGGTGACCATGGCTGATGAGCAAGCTTCTTTACATTAGACCTTGCCAGACAAAGGAGGCAAGAGCCAGTAATGAGACCCACTTAAGTTTTACCCAGGCCTATTGATTGAGTTTCACGGAGCACTGCTGGAGCCAGGACTTGCAGCCAAAACCAGATTGCACCAGAATCAGCTCTCTGTGCAGAGATGGAGCCTCCTCAGCCCCTTAGGCTTGCTGCAAGTCACCAAACATCACATGCAACTCTAATTGAGAGAAAAATCCTTTCATTTCCTCAGGCTACCAGATCTCAAAATGTGGATGCCTGAGTTAGCATCCTGGTACAGACCCTGATTTTCTGCTTTCTGCAGTTGGCTGCAGTAAGTCAAGTGTGTCCTGCTGGTGGGAAGAAGGATCGATACTACAATAAACTGCACTACTCTATGTAGTCACTGGTTCTTGGATTTCCTCCCCAGAAGTGCCAAGAAATTTTCGAGGACAAAAGCTTCTAAGGCTTTGTTGGTGTCGTTACCTCCCTGGAAAGACATGACACAGACCTTCAATGGTAATTTCTGAGGTGCCAGCAGCTGTCAGCCCCTTGCAGAGAAGGAGAATGAAACAGCTCAAAGAAACTTGCTATTATTCTGTCAGGTAAAATGTCTGTGTCAATGCTGAAGCATCCCAGGCCAGTGTAGCTCTCCTATCAGCCCTGTTAGAAGCTCACTTCATTATATGCGTTGTTAGTGCTGGGCTGAGTTCATTTTGAGGCCTCTTAATTACAGTGTAGTCTGCTTCAGAAATAAAACCTGCAACAACATTTTCAAACAGTCCCACAGCAGAGATTTAAACTGGGCAAGCTAAAAATCAACACTGGAGGCAGACCTTCAGCCCCAAAGGTCTCCAGTTTACATCAGACAGGTTACCTCAGGGGCAACACAGTGGAGTCACTCTGCGTTAGGATGATGCGGATGCGGAGCAACCGCCCCAGGTAGGAGCAGGGACAGTGCTCAACCCACTGCTGCTTTCTCCATGGCCTCAAGACACCTATTGCACAAACCAGCAGTAGGGTCATGGGGTGTCATGTGGGTCAGGGAGAAAGGAGCAGGAGAAAAGATGAGGTATGAGGTGAGGAATTTATGTGTATTATAGACAGATTCCCACAAGTGGCTGCAAACTTGGTAAATGCATTATGTTCCGGAGATTAATGAGGTGAGATTCTTGCAAGGGGAACCTATTCCAGATGATGCTTTCTGACAGAAAAAAAAAACTTCACAAGCCCTCTCGCAAATATTCAGGCATCTCAGGGGGTGTATGTGTATAGAGGAGATTAACTGTATGCCCAGCTGGGGACAGGCAGGCTTATAGGGAAGAGAGACACATTTTTACCCAGTACGAATGTCCCTCCCCAGACCCTACCAAAGGGACCTGAAGCTGGATGCCCCCACAGAGTTTGAGAGCAGGCAGTTCTAACAGTAACAGTTTCGGGTAAAACGTTACTGAAAAGTGCAACGCTTGCAATGCATTTGCAACTGAACACCACATAAAGTACAGGTGCTGTTTGTTTCTTTATATAAAAAGATGTAGTGAGGGCTGAGGCACTCCCTGGCTGTGCAGAATAATTTCAGGGGAGGTTCAGATGGGATATCAGGGAAAGATTCTTCACCAAAGGGCAGTGAGCATGGAACAGGCTCCCCAGGATAGTGGGCACCCCCCAAGTTGCTAGAGTTCAAGGAGTGTTTGGAGTGCTCTCAGAGATAGCATTTGGGTTTTCTTTGGTGGTGCATGGAGCCAGAAGTTGGACTCAGTGGTCCCTACAGGTCCCTTCTAACTCAGGATATTCTACAATTCTATGATTTGCTTCTGTGAGTGTCTCTCCTCCAACATTTTCCTGCCTTTATATAGGTGCTGCAAACAATGACATTCTTACTGTGGTCACTCACAAGCTTGACCAAAAATGGCATCTATTAGAAGCTTTTATTGGTATTCCACCTACATTTCTCTCCTTGAGCTTTACCACATCACTCCCAGTTACACACCTCCTGCTACCCTTCTGAGCAGCTCTACTCCTGAAGTTTACACCCTTCAAATTACAGCAAGACAGCTAGGTTTCCCCTTTTAATCATCAATTACCCATGATAAACACACTTAACTGCTTTAATCTTTCCTCGTACCTCAGCTCCCCTCCAGCACCCTCATCACTGTTACTCTTTGAACTCCTTCTGACTTGCCTGCTGCTGTGACAGCTAGGCTGAAGTAGAGCACAGGGGTTTGGGTGGGATCTGATCAAAGCTGTGGGCTAATTTCATCATTAGCAAGATTAGGTGTCTCTGGCAGGAAGCGCCTGTTGTTTCATTCATGTATTTGTTCTCCTGCACATCTCGCTGCTAGTGACCTGCCGTCCTCAAGCTGCCTGCAGATTCCTGCTCCTACTATCATTGTTCATTTTATTTAACCAGGGGATTAAGAGCTTTTGGGACGGTAATTACAGCGATTGTTTGGATGCCGGCTCTGAAGCCTGAGAGCAAGCCAGACATCCTCCAGCTCCACGTGGCACATCCTTTGGCATGGGAAGTGCCACAGGGCTGGGTCAGACCTGCTCCGACAGCTCCTTGCCTTGTGCTCAGAACCCAGGATGGGAAATGTCCTGCAGGCAAATATCACCTGTCTTCTTGGGCAAACATGCAAGAACATCATATATTTTCAGTATGCTAGCTTCCAAGAACAAGTTTCTATAAAATGGAGCTAATGATTCTTGCCTGGTTTGAGACACAGAGCTGAAAAGCCCTCCACATAAGGAGCAGGCAGTATTAATAATGCATTTGAATTCTCTGCAACACCTTTCTCATAGCTAAGAACATATGTGACCCTGCACAAGTTTAATCATCTCTCATCTCTGTGCCTTGGGGCCTTCAGGCTAATTTTGAACTTTGAAAGTCTTCCCCTTGTTTTGGTTTCTGTTGTTCCTAGAGAGCAGTCTGAATTTCATCATACCACCTGAACAGTAGGTAAAGAAAAATTGTCTCAGCCACAGAGGAGAAATCTAGGTTAATTATGTTGATAACTTAACCCCCAGGCTAATCTCTAGCCCATTAAGGTGAGCAGATGGTCAGCTAACGGCAGGGGAGAGTTTGAGGGACAGAGAAGCAGCTCCCATTCACCCCATGCAGGATCAGGCAGGACCCTAACACTGGGCATCCCCAGCCCACTCCTTTCACAGCAAACAGCTTTTCTTTGCACCTTTAGATGACAAAGCAATCCAGAAAAGTAAGCACAGAGCCACCAGGCTCTGTCTTTATTCTCTTCTGACTCAAGTAATCAGTGCACTGATGTCAACTGAGAACACAGAGGAGTAGGGAATGGGAGGCACTTAAAAATGGGTCTTGCAGACTGGCCAAAATTGGCTGGTTAAACAATAAAGATCAGTGCCATATTCATAACAAATAGAATCACAGAATGGCTTGGGTTGGAAGAGACCTTAAAGCCCACCCAGTTCCAACTCCTAGCCATGGGTAGGGCTGCCACCCTCTAGATCAGGCTGCCCACAGCCCCATCCAGCCTGGCGTTGAACACCTCCAGAGATGGAAAACTTTTAAAGATTTGAATAGAGCTGATTTAGATTGGACATTAAGAAGACATTCTTCACCATGAGGGTGGTGAGGCACTGGAACAAGTTGCCCAGAGAAGTTGTGGAATGCAGCTATGTCACAAAGCCACAGGGACTCTCCAAATTACCCATTTTAGGCACAATTTCTTAGGGCAAAGCTGCCCCATCCTGGCTTAATCCTCCATCTGTAACAAGTGATTTCCCAAACACTGGTGCTCTGTAGACCAGCCCCTAGGACACCAAAGGTATGCACAGAGAATATCCAGCCTTGAAGGGAAGCAGGAATCAGGAGCATCAGACTGAATCTTATTTTTAAGGGCACCTTTCAAAATTAATGGTCATATTGCAATGCTGCCTTGTGACATTCAAGTTCTCACTGTGAACTCATCACAGGATCAAACCACAACATAACTATTGAGTCTCTACGCTGAGATTAATGCACAACCATACATTAAAGAATGGTATCTGAAGGAGATGGGACCATATGTTGCAGCTTAGAGCCATTTTACTTATTTAAGAGACAGGATGAGCAGCCTTCCCTTAAACATGCTGTAAGTGAGGTGCACTCTGGGAAAAGTAGGGGTTAGAATAAGATGGTGTCATCGAAGCCATGGATACATTCACCTAGTGCAGTGCGAGCAGTAGCAAGCCCTGAAGTTTTGAGCTGATAAGGCCGCATAGCTGTGGTTTGTGTGCTGAGATGCACGATGCACTAGCTCACACTAAGTTCTGCACTGAAGCAGTCTCACAGCTGGCTTGCATCCACTGGCTCAAAGGGAAGGTCAAGGGAGCTTGCTTCTACCTGCAGCACATGATGCAGTCATAGCTCACGTCACCTGCCTTCGAGGCCATAAATGTCCTCCTTCTTTCCTTTTATCCTCACTGTTCCCTTTCTGTAGTGCAAGTTCTTCCAGGAGGTGGCAATGGATGACACTGAATGACACCTATTGCCACTAACACAGAGATGCACAGAGAGGGATAATTCCCAAAAGAAGCCAGTGCACAGTGGCAAAGACCCCTCATTCTCTGGTTCGAATTTCAATGTTAATAAAACACTTCTTAAAATAATGCCTATACATCCCTAAATCATCTTATCATAGAATCATAGAATGGTCTGTGTTGAAAAAGACCTCAAAGATCATCTAGTTTCAATCCCCCTGCTGTGGGCAGGATCGCCATAGACACCTCTTCAAGCTGGCACTGTGAAACACCAGCATTCCCTCTGCCAAAACTAGCACTACCATCAGTGTTGGAATAGGAGAAAAATTCTAACAGTAAGCATGTTGCAGTGACAACATGGATGCTGGAAACAGATGGTATGTGGGAAGGAAGCAATTTGTCTCCTTCCTCAAAATATTTGGTTTTGCACAAAGGTATAGGAAAGATCAATTTCTCCTTTACTTCCAGGGAGTCAGTCTGATAACAAGCAATGTTAGACCCAGGTCTTCTTCCATGTGCATACCAGCATCCAGCATCTTTTTAGGGGAGCAGAGGCCAGAGGAGAAACAAATGGCTGTGTTCACTGGTCCTGCCAGCCCCTATGTGCCTTCCCCTCTACACCTCACCAAACAGGGGAGGAAAATGCCAATTTGTAAGCAGAAATCCAGCTCCACAGCTGCAGGATGTCCAATGCTGGGATGCTGCAGAATCTTGCAGTGGAGCAGGAAGAAAGCAGGTTTCAGCAAGACCTTCCTCTTCCCAGCAACTTGAAGGAGGAGCCCCACTTTGGCTTCAGTCCAGCCCTGCCCAGTGATAATTTCTAATCCAGCATCCAAGGGATTACAGCACATTAGAGGAGACAGATGGCAACGCAAAGGCAGAGAAGTCTTATTGCTTGGCTGTAGCCTGTGTTTCCCGAGGTTACATGTCACCCAGGACTGGCTTTGCTCTTGCAAGAGAGGGATTTTCAGTTTTATGAGTTTGCAGTGGTCTGGGGCTCAGGTGAAAATTTATTCATGTACGTGTTGTTGTTGGTTTTTTTAATCTGCTTTTTTCTTCTTTTTAAGACAGGCTAGAAATATTAGGTCTAAGCTTCCTAATTTTTGTCAAGGATGTTGTGTGTGAGTTAATGAAACAGAGATGTCACAAGGAGCAAAACTGAGGGCTGAGCCAGAACACAGTAAGAATCACTGAAAATTTTACTCTCTGGTTTATGCAAACACTTACTTAAACCAGTTGCCTGACAAATGTTTGGCTTTTTCAGAAAGCCAATGCAATTTTCAGATAAAGATGGAGAAACTTCATGGTACAGCTTTCTGGAAGCCCTCAAGCAAAGCCTGAGAGACAGCTTCCTGATATTTCTCATATTAAGAAGTAGCAGAGAAAAACTAAGCTACAAAGATAAACCCTACTCCAGAAGATTTCAGGTGCCCCTGGATAATAACACAATCAGCAGCAGCACCGCAGCAAGCTTCACAAACCAGCAATGGATCTGCAAAGAACACAGAAATGTAACAAAAGGAACATCTCTGCTTCTAACGGCAGCACATTTTTCTTTTTCTGAGACACCTCTAAAACGAGGTAAACTGAACAAACATGAGTCACAGCACTTGGCTCTCTCCAGGCTGTGTAGATCTTGGCAAAATCGTTCTCTTTCCTACCCCATAGTCTCACCCGCTGCTAGACAAGGACGTCCCCTTTCGGAAACATATTTGAGACCTATAGATGAGTCTGCATTTTGATAGGTCCACAGCAGGGAAGAACAAGTGGCACCTTCTCATTTTGCAGTGGCATGGACAGAGCTCCCCTTTCTGCCCTCTCTGTGACACTGTTGGTCATATTCAGTTCACAGGCTTTCTGCACAACTCCAAGCATTTGAAAACTGAACATGTATTCATAACCTCAATTTAAATAAATAAATGAAGAAAATAAATTAATAAGTAAACTGTACAGAGCCCACGCACCACCACCCCCCTTCAAAAAACCACAGCAACCAACCAACCAAAAAAACACCCAAAGTTCAGTGGACCAAACCCACAGTGGTGAATTGTATCTCCATCTTCTGCTTCAGTGGAACGTGCTGCAGGCATTGTGTACAACAGAGGCATTGTTGCACACCAGTTACCCTTTCTCTGGGAGCTGTGGAGGCTGTGGGAATAATGAGGTAATTATTCCTATTATTCCCAGCAATGGTGGGAAAGAGGCTGCTTTTGTCCTTGATGGCACCAGCTCTGTGTTATCCTACAGGAGAAATATTGTGGAGGCTCCCAGGATGTTTCTATGGGGGTAATGTCTGGTTGCGCATGTGGATGCCTGGTTGCATCCTCCAGGATGTCCCCTTTTGAGGACAAGCCCCTTTGGTGCAAGGTGTCACCTCAGCCTGACACAGCCTTGTGAAGGTAAGGGATAGGGTCAGCATTTCAGGCACTTCTTTTTACAGCCATTTGAGGCATCCCAGCTCACAGAAGGTTCTTTCAAAGTCACCTCCTACTGTTGGACCCACCTACTCTCCACTATACACATCTCCTCCATTACCATCTTCCTAGGAGTCAAGTGGGGGGCAGGATCCCCCTGCTTCCTCCCTTGAGGGATATCACAGCCAACAGAGAGCCCAGCACATCCCTGCTTCTCTCCAGACCCACATGGTGTCCTACTTGGGAGAGGATCGGCAGGCAGTGCAGACAGCAGATGGGAGGGAATTAAACCCTGATTGAGGAGGGATGCTGGCCCCCCAGAACTGAGACTTATTCCTGGCAACACGAAGCTGAAAAGCACTTAGATATCAGTGGTCCCTGTCAATTCACCACTGGGTATTATCCAAGCTTGTTACAAGATTGATGTTCGCTGTGGTGCAGCACTTGGCCTGGATAGAGACACAGAATCTAGTAGCCAGAAGTTGTTTCTCTTCCTCGCTTGATCATTTTGCTGATCCCTTGGCCTGAGTGCAATGATCAGATTAGAAGGCTTTTTTGTTGTTATTTGGTTTTGGCTTCTTAGTTTCTATAAACTAAATTCACACTTCCATGGGCCGCTTGTCATCACTGCCAGGAGCACTAATTGAAGCCAATGAGAACCTGTGTGATCTGTTGCAGTATGGAAGTTATTGGAAGAGCCACCGGCAGCACTGAGATGAGCACAATGGCACCGGTTATCACAGGGCTACACACAAGGCTTTCATTCACAGAGGTGGTGCCTGCACTTTGTCAGAGCTATTTCAGCCGGGAAACAAAAAGCCAGTTCTTCCCCCTTGTTGTCAGGCGGGTGTCACGCACATCAGAGTGACACAGGCAGTGGCATGCGACTGCAACACCCATGCACTGTACCAGTGCCAGCAAGGAGCTGCGCGCTGTGTGTAAACCCAACACAGCCCCTGCTTTGGAGGAGCAAGCTCCCTCCATCACACTGGGCTTAATCAAACATCCTGGAGGTTGCTTTCTAAACCCAGATTACCGATGTATTTATTTATTTATTATTCCTGGGCTGCTGCAATTGGGAACTAAATGAGGTGAACAAAAAGACTCAAGTGGGAGAGCTGGGTCTGTCCTGTGACCCCGCAGCTGATCAAGAGGCAGCCTGAAACATGAGATCAAAGCACATGCAAGAAAGGGTCAAGCTATGCATCATGTCCAGCTGAACTGAGAAAGCCCATGATGAAATCCCTCCTGGGATTCCAGCACCCAGGCTGGGGAATCCTTCCATCTCCAGTTGGTGCAGTTTTCCTCTAGCTGCGTCTCTGGTTTCCAAAACACCTAGTGCAAGTGACACAGTGAGATGAATTGGGGGTATTACTTATTCCAAAAACCCGCTCAGGATTTATACTGGCTGCTCATCTTCTTGCTGGATCCAAATCCAATACCCCTACTGTTGCCAACACTGAAACAAGAGGAAGGTTTTACTTAGCAAGAAGACAGGAAAAAGAAATCACAATAAATCATGTGCCACTGCTGAGTATCTCTGGGAGAGCTCTCACCTTCCCACAAGAACACAGAGGTTGGGGGGAAGAAAGAAACTCCAGCCTAATTTTGCAGTATTGGATATCGGCATAGATGTAAAAGTACTTCTTTTCCCATGCAGCAGCTGCTGCTGCACAGAGGGGCTGGCGAGGACCCACACCAGGGCCAGAGACAGGATCTCAGCTTACCTCTCAAAGAAGGAAAAAGCATCTCTCATTGCCATCGGCCTGCCCCAGGGATTAGCCTGCAGTCGGTGACTTGACCTGTAGCTGGTACTACAACACACAGTGACATTCTTCTTTGTTGTATTTTACAGACTCAAAGAGAGATCTTAAACTTTCCACTATCTCTTCCCACCGCACCCCTCAAATAACTGCGGAATCCCCAAGAAGCAGCAATGAAGCCTGGCATACTGCATCCCTCTTGCTTGGGCTTTCCTCTGCCTAATATCGACCTGAAACCACATTTTAGTTCTATGTTTTGATGAAATCTGGCAAATACAGTATTTTGGAAACTCCTTTCAAACAGGACTGAAATGGGCCACTGAGGTCCAAAGCTATAAACATGAAGCAGACCATGTCACTTCAATACAAAGGGGCTAAAGATGGATCCTGCAAGTGCACACTTTACTGACAGAACCAAGAAAAACCTGAGAGTCCAAAATCCTTTTAAAAACACATGGATTCGGCTGAACAGCCCTTTTGATTATAAACAGTCAGCCTAGGCACCATAACTTGGCTGCAGCACATGCATGAGAGCCAGAGATAAAGCAAAGAGCAGAAACTATTTCAGGTGACGTGACCCCACCCCCATCAAATAGGATTGCCAGACAAAATCCGATTGGCTGAGGTGCTGAAAATAGTGTTGTTCTCTTGCCCTCTTAGCTGGTAAATAGGTTTCAGTCCCCAAAAGTGCTGAGGTGCTGTTTGTTGGTGGAAACAACTTGCACAAAAGTGAGATGGGGGGAGAATCTGGGCGCTGGGTGAAATGCTGCTGCTGCGTATTTGGGTGAAATGGACACCCTGAAAGGAGCCATTATGCAGAAAAAGGAAACTCAAGACATGAGTTCAAAGTTGCAAAGCACTTAGAAGCTTCATCTGTGATGCTGTATGTAGTTACATCTCAAATGCACAAACCCTGCTTGGTTAACGTGGAATTAAGAGACATAGGAGGGAGCACGGGACAGAATCTACTAGGACACAGAGTCTGGCGCTTCATATAATCCCTTTCACAGACAGATCAAGACTCCTCTTAAGGGCTGCATGGGTGTTTTGCTTCTGTTACTATGCTAGGAAGCCTATTCCCTAACTTCCCTGACCTAATGGCTTGAAATTTCACTTTAATTCCCAGACTAGATTATTACAACTGAGCCTGTCCCTCTGCCAGCACCTTCCCTTAGTACTTAAAAGCCCTCACCCCATCACACTGTTCACTTGCTGATATATTCACAGAACACTCTCACACTTCCCCTACCTTTTTACTCAGGTGAAATGATCCAAGCTCACTAACCTGCTGGCACAGGACAAGCTTTCCATTGCCTTGATGGGCAATTGCTTCAGCACAGGTGCACCTTGTCCTCAGCAAGATCAGCTCTGAGCATCTCCCTCTGCCCAAAGGAGGAGACAATATTTTTATTTCTATTTTCAGATTCCTATTTCTTATTTTAAAACCAAACTTTCTTCCTTTTTCCTTTGCCCACCAGGATGGAGCAATGAGTGGGGCTTTCTCCTCCCTCCTGCCACTGCTCTGCCCAGCACTCACAGGACACACTTGGCACTCGCTCCCTCCTGCTCTGTTTCCATTAGCATGGGATGATGCAACCAGACTTTTGCTGCAATTCACCGAGGAACGCTGCTGTCCAAACTGATGAAACAGCAGTTCAGCAAAGGATGCAGGAGGCACTTTAGAGAAGTGGCAGTGACACCAGACAAGCTTTCACCACATTTATCAAAGTGCCTGCAGATTCCATTTCAAGGCGGTAGCAACACTTATAAATAATAAGCAGAGCCCCTCTGCATCTAGAGCATTTTAATAAATAAAAGTGCAAAGAAGTAGCCTAAACAGCACAGTCAGTTGTCTCCGCAACCTTTTTAGTCTTCCAAGAATATATATCAATGATTTTCTCCCGTGCAATCCCTGAAAGCATACTCTCTCTGTGTGATGCCCCTTTAGTGCTGACATGATCATTCACATATAGAGGTCATGCTACTACACTGCTATCTAGAAATGCAGAACTCTATGTCTGTGTGAGTGCACATACATATGCATGTGCGTATGAAATCTCACTTATCAGCTCCTTGCTCAGGCTTCAGACACATCATAAAACCAGCCCAGCCCCTTTCCTGCCTGCTGCAACTTTCTGCACGCTCCCCTCCTTGCAATCACCTCTGTTTTGGAGGGTGGCATTTTGTTTGGGGACTGGCTTCCTACTTCATCACTCAATTCTAAGTCCTCATGAAGGATAACCAAGCAAAAAATATGAAAATATTTCCTGACATTCAGTTCAGCCAATATTGTTCTCTGCAGCATCCCAGCTGCTCTGCCCATGAGCCAGTAGAATGCACAGATAACAAAATCTTCAGTGGTCCGGCTTGGAGAACAATGTGATGCCCACTTACAGCATCAAAGCAACCTTTCCAATACCACCTTCCCCTGTGCACTGTTAAACTGCAGCCTGACACTAGGACAGCATGCACACAACACATGTACTTACAGGATCTCAGGTACACGCATGTTGCCCAAACCACATCCCCCCCACAAGGACACTCTGCCAGAGTATATGTGTCTCCAGAAGTCTTGTTGTGTTGTGACAGTGCATCCTGTGATCAGGTTCAAGCAGAGCACTATAAGCAATGCATTTACCACGCCCTTGCAAGTCTGGGAGAGCAACGTTGGGGTGGCTTGGTCCCTGCCCCACATCCTGCAGTGCCTTTCTGTTCACACTGAGCTTGAGTGACATGCACCACATGGCACAGTAAGCATGCCCTCTCCGCTACTGCGATTCACAGCCTAATTAACCCCCTGCAGAAAGAAAGCCTTTTCCCTGCGGCTTGCTGCAAATTATCTGTGCAGCCTTGACTTGCCAAGCTGCAGCAGTGGCTGCTGCCACAGCATCCTCTGCAAAAGAGACAGGATGGTGCCATGGGGATAGATGTGGCTTCTGCTGGAATAATGTTCTCTGCTGATGAACACTTGGAAGTGCCGGTCCCCCTCCCACAAGGCAGGCAGCATGAGCCAGGAGCCAACCCATGCAGATGCTGCCATAAATATAAATACATCTGCTGTGCCAGTGGGAACCTGCCCCTCCATCCTCAGCTGCTCAGATAAATGTATCTGAATCTAAAACAAGGGGCACACTGGTACTGAAACCACAAAACTGCTAGCAAAAGGGGAAAAAATAAGTTAGATGCAAATGTGACAAAAATTAAAATAAAGAGGAAAAAAAGAAATAACTTGAGTTAATTTGTACAAGTATCCTTATGCAGCTGAAAAGTCTGTTCTTCTTGGGAAACGTATCCTGTCTTAGTGAATGTGCCCTGCTGAACTAATTGGAGACGCCAATGTAGGGATGCTCCCTTCCCAGGAAAGTGCAAATTCAGGGTCCTAAGAATGCAAACTGCAGCTGTCAGAGAAAATGTTGTACTGTTTCCAGGACCGTATTTATGTCTGAATTTAGAGTCTTTTTTATACAGTATTTAGAGCTCCTGTTGGTTTTTTTAGGATGACTTCTGCATTTCCTTTTACTTAATTGTGAGTCATCCAGGTGATAACCATGTGCAGATTGGTTAATAAAACTGAAATGCGACAAGCTGAACTATCATCACGGCCTCACAGCTAAACACACCTAATCTGGAAATGTAATGCTGAAGGTTCTCATAGTAACATTATCTCAGCATTTTGCATACCCAACACCCAGCAAAATGGACTTTAAAAAAAAAATACACAAAGAAATATTCATGCCAAAAATACAATCTTCTCCAAGAGCAATAAAGACAAGATAACATTTCCCAAATGTCACAATTTAGAAACCTATTCATCTGAGACATTAATGTTAAGGTACCAGAAGCATCTGTATTTTTCTTTCCCTGGATTCCCCACAACCTTCGTTATTAAAAAAGATAAAGGATTGGCTCAGTCATGTATTACCAGTTATGTATAGCTGGAGCTGCCCAGCTTGAATGAGTTTCACCAGCACAGACTCAGTAAGAGGCAATGTGGAGTTTAAACGCAACTATATCGAAAGATGGTTCCTTCCTGCGGTTTATGTACTCCATAGAGGTATGAACATTTCAAAAGAAAATCTGTTGGTTGTGTTAAAACTTACCCAAAATTTTCATACTGAAAAGTGTCACAGGAGCCTATGAATTCCAGTGGGATTCAGCCGCTTTCCTCTGGGCCTCCTGTGCTTCGTAAGATGACAGTATTCATATATAGGTATTATAGAGGCAGATCCTGCAGGGCTCTGAGCACCTAGAGCTCCCTGAATGTTCCCACAGCTATCAAAACCCCATTGCAGTGCTGAGCATAACAGTGCACCAGCCTCTATAGCCTCAAACAGCACTGAGTGCACAGCTTCCTCAACCCATGCTGCTACAAACACTGATTCACAAACATTTTTTATTCAGCTTGTTTTCTATTCTGTTTTTCTTCCTCACAACAAAGAGAAAAAAGGGCTTTACTCATAAAGGAAGTGTGACTGTGGTTTTCCACATACTGTAATGTTGGCCCTCTCATGTCACAAACAACCCCTCCCAAAATATCATAATAAAGTCACCATCCTAATAACTCCACAGTATCTTCCTTTTTTTTTTTCAGAGCATAGTGATAACACTCCATCATAAAGCCACATATATACAAAACATTGCCAAATAAACAACTGGAAATCCCCTCCTCTAGGCTAAGAACGTACTGGTAGATGCCATCCCCCATAAGAAAGCCTTCCAGTAAGACATGAGTTTATGAAATCTGGGAGCTATGAGATTCCCAGATCTGGTAGGGGTAGCCAGAGGACTGCTAGCAAGAGGAGGGACCATCACACAGCTGTATCACCAGCTGGGAAGGTGACTTGGTACCTCTCCAAGGTACTGCAACCAATTTGCTCAACAACTCCACCTATCTGTGTCCAGGTGCCAGGAATATCTCCAGAGCCAGGAGAAGAGGAAACACTGGAACTCCAGTGCTTCTGTGGTCAGCAGAGGAGCAGTCATCAATCTACTCTAGGCCTCCCTCACCAACCTGAAGAAGTCCCATGCTATCTGTAGGCCTCAGGGCCACCCTCCCACCCCCGATCCTGCTCTGCTGCTGGTGGTGGAAGGAGAGGGGTGAACGTAAGGCAAGGCCCTCCACATCCTCCACCACTTGCCTCCTGTGGAAGGATTCAGCTCACCTGAATTAACATCTCCATCTGCTAAAGGAGAACAGGGCTACAGGAGCTCAGCACGGGAGGACAAATGGGAAGCACTGAGTGGAAAAACCATGAAAGAGGAATAGAGGCATGGTTAAATTAAATTGTAAGAAGTGACCAGAAGCATGCACTACCCTTCCTTATCAGCAATTTAGCCACGGTGACAGAAGAGGAAGGCTTCTCATTTTTGTCCCCCGTGAACTGGGGATTTAACACATTGTAACTGGTTTCAGTAGCTTCAGCTGCTGCCAGCCTTGGCAGAGGCCTACCTGGCCTCATCACCATCCCTGCGCTCCAGCTGGCCCTTCCTGAAGTAGCACAGAGAAGCCAGCTCTGTTGCTGCCCCTTCCGCGCCTGCTCTGCAGAATTTATTTAAATGTCACTAGTGTGAAGCTATTTGGGGGAAAACAAAAGCAAGCACCGAGTCCCTTAACTCTTCCCATAGAGTAAAAAACAGAGTGCCAGGGATGTGGAGCAGCTCTGCCTCTGACTCAAGGCATCAGTGTGAACTCAGGAGGCAAGAACCTTGGGTACACTGCATGCTTGCCCCAGGGAACCTGGGAAGTATGAAGGGGAGAGGGAAATAAGAGCAGCTTCTCCCTCAGACTCAGGGCAGCATCCCCACACACTTGGCGGCCTGAAAACCATGCAGTAGCCAAGCGGAGCACACTGAAAGGCACTGATGCACAGCTCAAAAACCAGATGCAAGCTACAGTAGCATGGGCTGGAGCACAAAGATCCAGGCACAGACAGGCTGGGGCTGCTTAAAATGAGTGGCATACTGCCCAGGGCCTGGAGCCTGCCTGACAGCAGCATAGCCCCAGCCCCCCACGAGTCCCCAGTGCCCTGGTTTTCAGTGGAGGCGCTGACAAAGCAGCATTGAGGCCGTCAGGGCTGGCTGAACATCCCATCCGTGAACAGTGGGCGCCTTGTTTGCTGGTTCGGCACTGGGAAGACTCCGCAGAAGGCTATTGACATGGAAATGTAGGCCTTGCACCCAGCAAGGAGGAGTGGTGTGGCCCTCTCCCACACCACAAGAGCAACAGGAGAACTCAGAGAAGAGGAAGGATCAGGGAGAGGAGGACAGAGGAGAAGGAGGAGGGGACACACTTCAGCATACATGCTGCATGTGTGGATGCTTTCTCCTGAACCTGGAATGCAGCAGGTGAGAGACCTCTTTGTGGAGGGATAAAGGGAACCTAATGAGGTAAAGCACTAGGTGTAATTGCTTGGCCACCCTGCCCCATGAGAAACAAATTCAGTAACACAGGACATAGCTTGGCAGCCCAGCCCTGTAAGAAGTGCACTCAGTAATGCTAGATGTACAATCACAGATCACAAAAGCACATCACAAACACAAACAAGGCCAAGCCGAGTGCACAATGCACATGGAGAAATAAACCCTAAGGAGTTAGGCCCATGGGCTTGTCGTAGGCCTGGTGTGGGTCTGGTGCACATAACCCTGTGCAACACATGGTATTTTCAAGTCCTAAGAAACTTTTCTCTCTTCTTCAAACAGCAGAAACTGTGAATCCGTCACTTCCTTCTCACTTGTTTTTGTTTTTGTTTTCCCTGGTGGTGGGGTAAAACAAGGGGAGAGGATGGGAATAATCCCATGTAATGATCAAGCATGGATTACTGATGTCAGCACACCTTTCCAGGCTGTGAGAAAGCACAGTGGCTCTTCACACAAGCCATCTGAGCAAGCAGTACAGCAAAGGAATAAATCAAGACAAATCCTCAATAAATTAAACCTGAATTAAATTAATTAAGAGAAGACATTATGACTTCAATCACTACAAATTCTACAAGCCGACCTGTGGCTTTAATTTCACAGCTGTGCTTGTGCTATCCTGTGGTGCCATCAGTCTAAATTAATTCTAGGTACTCACCCAACAGCCTGGGAGATAGCAGTTGCCCTATGGAGCCCAGTGACTGAGGTTCAGATATCTCTCCTCATGTCTTCATCCTGGAGCAGTCTTTGCTTGATGGAGAGACACAATTTCCCTCCAATCTCTATGTCTCAAGGTGACCATCAAACCACGCACAGGGCATAACAGGGTCAGAACACATGAGAGAGGACAAATACAACTCCAAATTTCCACGGGTTCAAGCAAGAGACTCAAATTCCTCTTAAAAGAGCCTACACTAGATACCCTTTTTAACACACTTTCTCTGTGCAGGAATCTGGGAAAAGACAGAGTCTAAGAATGACCTTTTAGTTTGTACATTCCTTTCTCAGCCAGGAGCAAAAGAATTGTTTTTATTCACCTTTGCTGTTGGTAATGGGATAACATGGAGGTAGTTTCAGAGTAATTCGCTAGGATTTACTCGAAAGTTCAATTATTACAGAACACAATCACAGACCACAGGAAAAAAAGAAATGGTACATTACACTCTGCTCTTAAATTGGGCTTGCCAGGAGTTCCCTGTGTCATCAGCAGGAAAGGTATTTGAAAGCAGAAAGCAAGAATCAAAGGCACAAATGAAACCACTGAATGCATGTGTGTGTCTGCTGCCCACCTTCACCCTTTGCTTTAGAAAGTAATTGCTCCCAACATTTCCCATTGCCTCTGTTTCTTAACTATCTCATAGACAATGGGAAATGTATTTGGAAATAAAGATATATAGAAACACAGGCAAAGCTTCATTTGTCCAGAAACCTGGCAGATTCCAAATTCCCCCAGTAGGTAAGAAAGGCTTTTCTTTAACCCATAAGATATTGCAAAATGTACAACAGACAGAACAGAAATGTGTCTTCCCAGAGCTCGCTGAAGGGAGAAGGAGTACACTTTGATTAAAAAGCTATACTTCAATGATGGGAAAGATTAATGTGCTCTGCAGAGCCATTAAGCCTCTCTCCAGATATGTACTGTACCCAGGAATTAAGAGACACTATCTGGGGGTTCCTCATGGCACCCACCCCCCTTCATCCTTCTGAAGTGACCCCCACACAACTAAAATACCTGAGACTGGAGGGCAGGGAGGGTAGGAAGCTCTCCTGTTGCTATCGATTTCTGTATGAGAGAGTAATTCAGTTATTCTCCAAGCAATGCCTAGCACCCATTTTAGTCTTTTTGCTGTTTGTGATTCCTTCATAATACGTGGTTAAAAAAAAAATATTTACTCTCCATTCACAGTCGGTTTAAAAATGATTTACTCTTGAGTCACAATCCCTTGGTGAATGATTTAAGAAAAATAAATAAATTCCCTCTGAGAGTCTGCTTGCACCAGCACTTGGCTGAGACTGATAACCTTGATCATAGGGTGCTGGGTCTCAACATAATTGGAGAGCAACCGACTGGTAAAACTAAATAGAAGCTTTCCTTGCTTGCTCCCAGGAATGCCCATGCAGTGAGCAGCTATCTCCAACTTACACAACTGAACCTGTCTGTAAAAAGACTTATGAGCAACAAGACAAGCAAGAACAACCTGAATAAAGCTTATATGCAAAAGTCTGCTAAGTTACTGTAGCACAGGGACTGAAATTCAGGGAGTGGGAATCATTTCCATTTGAATCACACCAACATTCCCACATGTTTGAGGACATAAGGAAAGGTATCTTGATCCCCCCAGGGTCTTCTGGTCTCTTCATTAGTAGGACCAAACACCTTCAGCCTCTTCTTCAGGAACACATCTGGAAGCTTGAGCCAGCATCCCAAAAAACAGCTCAACTCTACAAAGAGGAGGGTACCTTTCCCATCATGCCTCCATATGAACACGGGTGTCCAGCATTAGGCACCTGAGTGTGGTGCATTTAGCCTAATTGAACTGGCAAGTATCTCACCATCCAGCCTTGCAAAAGGCCAGGTTAGAGAACTTGTGCAGAATGCAGACCACATCCAGCCATTTTGTCCTTATTTTCCACTCCTCTGAATAGAAACAAAAGTAGGGAAGACTGCTAATGCCCAAAAAGAATATTTCAGTCACTGCCAAAGAAAGCAACTTCCCTGCTTCATTCAGTGGCTCCTTTTCCTCAGATGCTGTGGATACACAGATCAGAAGTGCTGGTAGCACACCATGCATGAGCTTGTCCACTGGTTTTGGCCAGTCTTGCTGCTGAAGACTCAGGCGACATTCCTCCACTTAGGTAATAAATAGGTGCTGCCCATCACGAGCTGCTCCAGAGGAATTCAACACTTATCCCTTTTGAACCCACACATCTTCCCATATTTCCAAAACAAGTTGAAGCCATTTTCTTTACACTAGAGTGCTCTCTCTTCTCCTTCCCATTTTTCATCCTGAAGTAGAGAAGAACAGACTCTGGCCATGCTGCCAGCAACAATGATGAACTGCTTGTACCATAGCAGTCAGGAGAAGTGCCACAATATATTTTGCTAGATGGCCCCTGCACCAAAACTCCTCTCTGTTAACAGGGGCACCAGCAAGCCTCAAACAGTCTGTGAATGACCACCAGAACAGCGAGTACTCTGCAATGAACTGACAGGAGGAACTTCAGGAATATAATGCATCTGCAAGAAATGGATGAAAGATGCAATCTACTTTGCAGAGATTTAAAACTTAAGGATTTAAAGAAATCACTGTTGTTTATTGTTAATAATATAACAATTAATAAATTAACAAAGTAATAATGTATTAACTATTATCTCCTTTTTAATGCCTGCTTATTAGTTCCAGCTTTTACCACTGTGATTTAAAAGCAAACTGTTGAATCACCCAAGCATCAACACAGCTCAGGTATTCAGCCCAGATGCTGCCAGAAAAGCAGCAGTGCCAGATGCCACATCCCCTGGCACTGCTAAAATAGAGCTGAACATGTACTAAAAATAAAAGCAAAAATCACATACTTTTGTTTGCTACTGCTTCTTTCAACCTCCAGGACAGACAGACACTGAGGACGTATTTAATCTTCTGTTCTACTGACTTTACACTTACCGGGTGACTGCAGCTTTGATTTGTGGCACACTTTCAAGTCCCAGACAGAAGACAGAATTGCTGAGTCCCTTTGGGCTTTTTTAGGGTGCTCAGTGTTGTAGCATCGCACACCCTTCATAAACAAATTCTCTGTTTTCCAGATCCTCTGGGATGGGACACTGGTCTGCTTGCCTGCCCAGTCAAAGACTCACCCCTCTCCTCCAAGCCTCACAAGGTCCTGGGCAGACTGCTCTGATCTCCAGAATTCCCTGCCCACCTCAGCATTTCTCCTGCAGTACTATGATAACTCTCACGAGCCTTTATTCTCACCCCCTTGTAAGACCCAGTCTCCATCCAGTCCCATCTGAAGCCCCTTAACATTGTAGTAATGGAGGTTGTTTACCCTGTTTGCTGAGAATGAAACTGGGATGAGGAAAAGATAACTGAAAATACCAGGCATCCTTAAAGACATGCAGCACAACCAGCCTCCTTGATTGCATTATTATTACTCTTTTTAAATTCAAAAACACTGTTATCCTGCTTGCAGATTAACCATGGTACAGAAATATGGCAGTGGTTTCCGTCAGGGTTACCGCAGATCTGGCTCCATGCAGCATGAAGGAAGCTAAGGAGCTATAAGAGACCGCTCAGATGCACCATGGCTGCAAGCCGAAGCAAGGCAGCTTTGCCAAGCAGCAGCATGCAGAGCCAGCCTGGTGCTCCCACACCCCTCAGCTGCTCATCAGGAGTACTCAAGTGCATAGCAGAGGAATGCTTGAGTGACCCTACACTGTGCCAGCCAGGTGCCATACATCCTAGCATGAATCAGAATGACTAAAGCCTGCCAAAGCTCGTCTCCTTCAAAGCTAATTAGGTGTATTTACACTGGGATCCCTCGTTTGTCATATCTGGGAGAGCTTATCCTGAGTCCTAAGCAAATACATGGAAGGCAGCTGAGGTCTTCTGCTGTGCCGCCCAGTATCTATAGCATGTGGGTGTTTCATGGACTAGACAACACTGCACTACATGACCTCAAGTTAACAAGAGAATGCACTTTACCCTGGAAACGTCAGAAGCAACACTTCTCCACACAACAGCCTTCAGAATTTCACCAGCTCCACCCTCCTGCCCCAAGGCAGGATTTCCTACAGCCCTGCCACCCTGCCAGCTGCTGGCTGAACCCATCCTTAGAGGCCTGCTTCCAAAGTGGAAACCCCACACGTTCCCCAGGCAGCCTCCTACAACGGCTGCCAATCCTTCCTCACAAGAGAGACCTCCAAGGAAGATGTAAATGCTGTGGGAGCTGAGGATACATATGGCACCAGCACCCGGGATTAAGGTTACAACTGTTTGGGTTTCTGCAGGAGAGCATGAGCACACAAGCAAAATGAGCCCTGGAAGCTTTGAGAAACCATGAGCTATCCTCACATGGAGAGCAGCCCATAAGATAAAGAATTCCTTTGCAGAGTCTCTGAAGTTTTATTCATGGTCTGTTTGTATATCTGCACTGATGCTGGTGTAGATACATCCACAGAGTACAACACATCCTTGTACATAATGACAAGGGAAAAACATTGCAGTTCTGCTTGGCTGGGCCCCAGGTCAGGGCAGTTTTGTTACAAACCTTTATTCTTGTTGTATATCTTAGGCCATGGCTGTGGCAGTAATAACACAGCATCAGCATAATGTTTTTCCCGACAGCATCCTTAGGAGCAAGCCACCGTAACTATCTTCCTAGACGTGGGGAGAACAAGGCTCAGGAACCAACAGGGCAGAGATGAGAAACAGGGCCTCATGCTCACTCCACACTGCACTGCTATGCTCTGTAGGCAGTGCCTCCTGCTGTTCTTCCCTTCCTCTTGTTCGCATGGCCAGCCAGGGAATAAAACCCTGGAAACAGTTATGAAATTCAGTCCCAAGACAAGAAAAAGAAAAAGAAGAGAAACCTGGAAGATGAATGGAAAACACAGCATCGTCAAGGTGCTGTATTTCCCTACTTGAAATCCCCCTAGTAATGTTTCCCTACTCAAGCCCTCAGTAGAGCAAAAGAAACCCAAAAATAACACAGCACGCTGCCTTCCTGCTGCTTTAGCTGTGTCAAATACTGCAGGACAAAAAGGACAACAGCGCCTAGGCACAGCCAGCTGCTAACAGTCATCCCTTCGATCTCTCTGCAGTGATGATGGGGTTCTCTGAGTCTCATATTCTCCAGGCCAAAGAGTCCTAGCTCTCTCAGCCTCTCCTCACAAGACAGGTGCTCCAGTTCCTTCATCATCTTAGTGGCCCTCCCTTTGACTTTTTCCAGTGTGTCCATGTCTCTCTTACACTGGGGACCCCCAGAAAAATAGCTGTGAAGTCCTCCTTGCAGAATTTCTCCCCCATCTACTTACCAAACTACGTGCAGGAGGAAGCGAGGGCATGCATTCCCTACCCATTTACCTTGGTGCTTATTTACTCTGTGTGCCTGCATAGCCACAGTCAGCATTTGAAATAAGAGTTTGCACATGCACTGCAAAGTGTCCCCCAGCCCCACAGAGAGGGCAGCTTCAGCCACTGCCAGTCTATGTGCTTCCCTTGGAAAAAGCACAAGCAGGCAGGGAGGGGGGGAGAATCATGAGCAGAAGACGTGATCTGACTCTGTCAGCAGATGACTTCTATTTGCACTCGTTAGCACTGCCCTAGCGTGTGCTAACACCACCCCCTCGGGTAATTTAAAATTATTAAAAAAAAAAAAAATAGAGGAGAAGAAGAAGAGGAGGGAAAAAAAAAGTCCGTATTTCTATATTTAGGTGGTTAGGATAATCGGGGTGGAAGAGCCCATCTGTTTGACGTTCACTCCAGCTGCTGTGGATGCGGAAATTTGTCTATTTTCTTTCCTTTTGCCTGTTTCGACTTGTCCTAGCTGACTGTGACAGCCACACAGAGATCCCAATGTATGGCCATGGCCAGTTTGGTCTGAAACTGTGTACCCTCCCATAGGAGTCACTGCTGAACTAGTCCGCACAATTAGGATCCTTCTCAAGGAAGTGTAAACAATTAATAACAATAATTATTATTATTATTATTTTATTATTACTATTAATCCATGTTCTTAACACCGAAGAGAGCAACACTGAGATGCAGAAGATAAAGTAAGACACACCTTAGTCCTCCATAAAGGTCAGTTCTAGGAAGGCAGTCTCCACCCTACGCATCCTCCTTCTGGGAGATCTCCCCACATGAAGCCAGACTTCCGTGAGATGCCAACTGCCTGTCAGTGGCACTAGCCATTGGATGAAGATGTGGCCATATTTCCTTTCCAACCTGCTTCTTTTGCCATTCTCATTCCAAGATTCTTCACAAGTGAGCCCAAGCTAAATTCAGAAGTGGCCTTTGATCTCTCACCTTCCTCAGCTGATCAGGCTCTGGTTCCCAAATAACAAGGATCCAGCGGCCTCCAGCAATCTCCTGATGCTTTTCCTGTCATAGAAATGTCTGCCCTTATAGGACATAGAGTCTCTGCCTCTGTGCACATAATGTAGTGCCAATAACTTTGCTACTAAAGGCATCCACATACTGTGTAAGGACATGTGGCAGTCCACTGAGACCATTTGTTGTTTATCTTATTTGGTATAGGTGATTGCTTTTTAATTTTATAACATGCATCACTGGGGTTATTAATGGTGTAATTATATGCAACGAATGTGCTCAAAGCCCTACAAGGATCAGAGAAGAAGGCCAGAACAAAATCCAGATTTGCACCACCAGCTTTTCCTTGCAGTGCCCTCTCTAGATTTTGAGCTGGGGCCACACAGCAGAACAACAGGCAGCAAAGAGCACAGACTATTAACTAGGAATGCAGATGGGAAAACACGCCAGCCCATAGGCTGCCCAGTGCTCCCTGAAGCACGCATTGCTGGTGCTCCTCCTTTCTGCCCTGCAAATGCTCCCTTACCTTTCCAGCCCCAAAAAGATTAAGCTGTCCTGTTGATCTCCATGGATGCAAGACTGGAATTTAAGTCATAACCCAATGGGCAAAAAATGTGTCCAGAGGTCTGAAAACTTTCCCTTGGAAACAACCCTCTTCATATATGTCCTGAAATTCTCTCGCACACAAGGAGTTGATGGACACTAATGACCAGTTTTTGCAAGACTGTCCTTGGGATATATAATGCTTGGGGTTTGGTACAGAGAATGGTTTGGTTGCATTTCTGACTAAGCCCACTGTCTAAGCACAAGAAACAACATCATGCTCCTTGAAGTCTGCTCCAAAGAGCTCATTTTAGCTCTTGCAAGTCAGCAGGAACAGTCGCCCTTCCCTACCCCAAAGTCACTGCCAACCCGTGCAGCTGCCTCCCACACACCGACCTGAGCCACCTTTCTTTCCATAATGTGAGATATTTGCTGTCAGGAGGAAAAGACTGGGCCATGCTCAACCCTCCATTAGACATAAGAGACCTCACACAGGTCAACCTGAAAGTACAGACGAGAGAGATGAGGTCTCACCAGTTTGCAAACCCACAAAATGAATCATTTCAGCGTACCTTTCACAAAACAACACCTGCATTACAGAGCTGAAGGGTACATCACATACCTTCAGAAGCTGCTTTTCCACAACGTGTAGCCTTCAACAGATGTACAGAAAAATGCAAAGCTTTCCTGATTTCTATTCTTATGATAGCCTTTTAAAATGCTAATGTAACTCATAGCTATTCCTCACAGACCTAGAGAAAGTTCTCCTTTCTGTGAGGGTCACTTCTTCTCAAGCATTATTTAACATCTGTCAATTAGGTTTTTTTTTGAGAGAGATAATAATTGAATAAAAGCACGTGGAAAAGATTGTAAAATCTGAGAAATCTTGAGAGATGAAGAAATAAAGATGGAAGTAAGACTAACAGCTGCTTTTTTTTTCAATTCTTCATGTTAATTCCCCAGTGTTTACGGGGAAAAAGTACAGAATAGCACATAAGGGAAACTTCAGGTGAACTGTCTTGTATTTGATGAGTTGAGGAATACTGAAAGCCTGTGTAATATTTATATTCTCACCTCCTCCCACCATCCAGAAATGCACTACCCCATAACTGCAGCTGAGGAAACAAAACAAAAAAAATTTCTCTCAGTCACTTTCATGAAAGATAAATTTGCTTGGGTCTATATTTTTGGACCTTAATTCAGCGAGCCACTTAAATATATGCTGAAGTTCATCATTTACCATTCTACCACTTACACATCTACTCAAAAACATGCCTGAAGTCAAGCATATGCACAGCACTCTGCTGACTGTGGACCCTATATCTTTCTGTTCATTTCTGCAACTATTCTAATCTGGTGACGTGAATGTACAAGGAAGTAACACATTTTAAGCAATTTTAGCACCTGCTAGCAAAAGTGAAGTCTGAACCTGATTATCCACACCGATAATCTGACTAATCATTAAAAAGCAATAACTAATTCTTCATACCTTTCACAAAAAGCTTGATTCTAACCATTAGTTCCAAGATGTCAGGTGGGTGAAACAGTATGGCATGAACTTTTGCTCTGGATCAGTGCCAAGTAACCAAACCTGAAGCTGAAATACTGCTGTCCCCCAGAATAAAAGAGGAAAAACCCTGCTCATAAGTATGTGGTATGTCAAATACCATTTGCAGAAGCTATTCAGTAAGTAATTTCAAATAAGCAAAATAGGAAGAAACCACAGGATGTTCACAAACAATTTGCAAACAGAAATGGAAGAGGAATTCATTAAATAAATTATTGGCTATAAATTATTCACCTATCTCTAATCTTACTACCACTTAGACTATAAAATTCATGACATAAAAGACACAGGATACGTAACAAGGCATCATTAACTTATGCATCTCCCGGTGCTGCTCCATTTTGACTGTCCAGTTATATTATTGCATTAAGACAGCCTTTTGTCTGTAATGTACTTTGAGTGTAATATGCTTTTGCTTTAAAAGCCTGGCTAAGGAAAGCTGGTCTGATCTTAGATTGCAGTTTGATCTTGACCAAGGCTGAATAATTTCTCAAAGATGAGGGAAAGATCCAAGCTGCACTCAGAACAAGACCCAAACTAATGGAAAACTTGTACAGTTGGCTAATTTCATGAGATTTCCACAGTTTGGGCCCATTTCATGTAAATTCACAGAGAACATATCACGGGGCTTTGTAGGTTCTGCTTCAGCTTCTCTATCTGCCAAATGGAGGGAGGAGATCCCTTTAATTTGGCATGAAGGAGAGAGTCACGAACCATGAGGCATCATAGCATGCACTGAGACAGAGAAAGGCATTCCAGAAAGAAGCAACAAATACAGCCTTCAATTATTTTTAGCCATAAAAAGAAACCCTCCCAGGAGGGTTTCTCACTTATAATCAAGGATAAGGACAGTTTTTTCATCTTGTTTTTGTCACGACTTGCTCTAAGTGACAGTCGTACTCTGCTACTTGTTTGATCTCTCAGCAGTTGTCTTATTTTTTCTTTAATACCATATTTGTTTACTTTTAATTAAGATGGTGATGATTGTCACTGAGTTTCTGTGTTTGCAGAAAACTGATGCAAACTGTAGTTATTTGGTTATGGAGGCAGAGAGTGAAAAAGGGTTCCTACAGTTGTCAAAATAACCTCCTGATGGTCTCCAAAGCCAATACTATCACTGCTGTTGGCAACACATTGTAGTCAAACACCATGCCTCATTCATTCATGTTTACTCCTTTGAAATGCCAGCAAGGTTGGTCTTGCATTACTTCACAGAATTGTAGAACGGCTTGGGTTTGAAAGGACCTTAAAGCTCATCCAGTTCCAGCCCCCTGCCCCATGACAGATGCCACCCAACAGACCAAGCTGCTCAGGGTCCCATCCAGCCTAGCCTTTAACACCTCCAGGGATGGGGAATCCACAGCTTCTCTGGGCAGCTTGTTCCAGTGCCTCACCACCCTCTGAGTTAAGATTTTCTTCATAATATCTGATCTAAATCTTCTTCGTCATCCTGCACTGATTTGTAGAGGGCTCAGTCCCGGGCCCAGTGGATGCTGGGCATTTACCAAGCTCCCACACAGCACACTGGTATGTTCCATTTTAAGAGACCTTCAACAAAGGGGCAGGGGAGGCCAGAGCATGGCCTCCACTTTCATCACATCTCTCTTGAAGGCTCCAGCCGCAGCTCCTGATCCATAGACCTTTAAAGCTAAATGTGCTTTTCCATGGCATTCACTACCTCAAGTACCAGCATAACTATGGCACTTCTGACAGGAGAAATCATGGGGCCACTTCCTCTCCTCGCTTACTTTCAACATAAATCCACGTCAGCTACAGTTTTTGAAAGGAACCTGAGGGAATTGAGTGCTTAATTCCCACAGGTATTTCAGAAAACTCCAGCTGTAACAGGCAAAGCCTCATTTTTTTTTTCCATTTCCATAGTGAAATTATAGTAGAGATTGGATACAAAGGAAGGGCTGGAATTGCCCAGATAGAGACCAGGATTCCCTTGAGCAATGAACACAGACTTCAAAACGGCATAGGACCAGGCCTGGCCACAGTAGCCTTGCATGATGGTAGGCAAGGTGCTCTCTATCTCTGGGCCTCAGTTATCCCATCAAGGATCTGATGATCTAAATAGCATGGCTGCTGCCTATATCAGTGAAGAGGAAGGTCATGCAAAACTGAGCAGTAAAAATGTGAGTGGGTGGAGAGCAATGCAGCTATGAAAGGTTCAGAAAAACATGCTGTCCTCTTTCTTTGTGCTCTTCATCTCCTTCTACAAAGTAGTTATTCAAAGCAAAAATAATATACCGTTCCTACAAAGGCAGCATTCACCAGACATGCATATATTTAGACCATTGTGCAAACAATTAGTGACTTTTGTCTGAGGCAGGAGAATGATACCCAGTGCTGTTTGGGGGGGGCAGATGGACGACATCCCAAGTCAGCCTACAGCAAAGGAGAGGCCAGGAGCCTTGAGGACAGACTCAGCCTTGGTATCACACTAATGCTAGCAATGCTCAAGTAGACCAAGCATAAATGGCAAAGCTCTCATGAGTATGGTTCATCAGGTGCTAGATGTATATAGGACATGCTTTCATCTTCCTCCATGCCAGACACCTCCCTTCAACATCCCAAACAACAAACAGGTTGCAGCACAAAAAGGACAAGACAAAACATCCCTCATTCATTTCATTTTGCAGCCCTTTCAGCTTCCCGTACTGTTACACTTGCTTATCTGAGGGTGCCACATGTTCACTTGTCCCTGCACACCAACACTTGCTTACTACTCTTTCCACCAACACAAAGCACTGCACAGAGCATGGAAACAGCAGCAGAAACTTGGTGGCATGTAGGAATGGAGCCCACATCCTCTGGTCCCCAGCACTCACAGCCAAACCAAGGTAAAAGGAAAAAAAAAAGCAAACAGAAGAGCTCCCCCCTGCCAGTGCCTAGGTTCTCCCTTACTTTCATAGCATCACTGCTGCTGAATCACAGCCTCAGGAAATGAGAGAAAGAGGCCCAAAAGGCAGCCAGGAAACCCACCATCCATTGGCTTCCCTCCACGCCAGGCAAGCGGGCTCCTTCTGCTGCAGTGACTTGGCAAGCACACCTCGCTCTGACTCAGCACCTCACTGGCACCTCCTGGCAATTAGTCCCACAAAGTGCTGACTGCTGCCCAGAGGGCTATCAGAAGAGCCAGTGAGATGCCAAAGCATACCCCTCTTACCTGTGGAGGCCCCTGACTTGGGGCTGGGGTGCTAGAGGGATGGAGATCAGGGTGGGTAGGGGAATTCCACCCAATTTGTACCCATTGTGTTGATAAAGGGATAAAAAAAGCATAGCAAAAGTTAGTAAGCTAACACAGAGCACTGCATGGAAAGGGATGGTGTTGATGAGTCCTGTGATAGGGCCTGGGGCATGCCAGCTGTCCAAGGGGCAGGAGGAAGGGCTGCCCTTGACAAGGCAAGGACGTGGCAGTTCTGCAGACAGACTGGGGCTATGCTGTCACCCTGCCAAGTAGCCAAGGTCCTCCCAAACTCTCTTGGCTCCCAGCTCCCAACATACGGCCAGAAAGCCAAGCAGGCATGCAGCCCAGCAGCTCCACAACTAGTGGAGGCATTCAGACATCAAACTCCATCAGATAGCAGTGCTCAAGCACACACTCAGCTATGTAAGCAGGCGAGCTCTTTAGTTTCCCTACAATACAATTCAACAAATACTTAACACAGTGCAGGAAATGTCAAAAATAACTATACTTAACCAATAGTTAGAAAGTTCAACACATCTCAGTCCGCAAAATTCATCTCAAAGTAATGTCACAGCCTGGACAAAAGGACAGAGGCATCACATTGTAAGGTGAGTAGGGCACAGATCCATCTGCATGGCCATGGCTGAAGAGGGAAAAAAGTTACCTAAAGAACAAATCACACCACAGCAATCTGAATTCACTGATCAGGGAGCAGATATCTACTACACAGTGTGGGGGGAAAGCAAAGAAACAACAAAGTCAAAGAAAAACACCCCAAAAATGTGACATCAGCAACATGTGCAGGAATCAGCCAAACATCACAGCAGGCTACAATTTTGCAACTTAGGTGGTTGGAATTCTTAAATTGTTTGATGACTGGACTTACTGATCTTAGCAGTCTTTCTAACCTTAATGATTCTAGGACTGTGAAGATCACTAGGACCATGACCAGCTAATCCCAGGACACTTCGAGGCTAAAGACCCTAAAAGCACACAACAAGAGACAAAACAGCTCAGTTTCTGCACACAGGAACTTGCACCCCTTCAAACCACTGAAATTGTGAGAAGAAAAGGAGACGACTAAGTGATTAACTCTCTGTCCCTTCAAAGCTGCTGCCCCACTGCCTGGTGCCAGGCTCTCCCCCTGCCCCAGTCACGATTACAAGGGATTACCCCCAGGTCTCCTCCGGGCTGCAGGATGGGTTTAATCTATTCCTTAATATCTGGAAGAGAGACGGCAAGTTGGCTGAGATGAAAGAAGATTGGGAGAGACTTCCAAGGGATCTGACAAAGCTAGGCAAGTGGGCAGCATGATGCGAGATGAAATTCAGCATTATCCAGCTGACAGTAATACAAACTTGGGAGAATAATCTGAACTGCTCGTCTACCACAGGGCTCTAATTCAACTGTAATCACTTGAGCAAAATATCTTTGGTATCACTGTGAACAGCTCAGTAAAAACATCTGTTCGGCAGACAACGGTGGTCAAAAAGCAAGTAGGCTGCAGGATGTCTAAGAGGATAGGTAGAAAAGTGTGATGGAAGCATTAAAATGCTGGGATTGCTGTTGCTACTTCTGGGTGGCACACCTGAAAACACAGAGGAGATAGAAAGGTTTCCTCATTCACCAATACATAGTGCCCGCTGATCAAGCACAGTTAAAACTGAGGTGGTTTAACAGAGGTGAAACTGGTTTTTTTATTTATCTTTTCGAGAGAAAGACAAAAAGTTGATCAGTACAGCTGAAGAGCAGGGAATGTGACCAGGTATGAGGAAAAAATTAAATTTTCCCTTCCCTTTTTTTTTAATTTCCCCTACTTATTCCAAGCACAGCCCATAATTAACCACCAGGAGTGATTCGCACATGTTATCAGTAAAGTCAAGAGCTTAGCAAAAATCACTGAGGCCTGAGCATTTATAAGGCTACTGGGAGTACCCACGGATAGGTCAGGTAGAATGAAAAGAGGAAAAGAAAAACAAAAACAAAAAAGAAAAGGAAAAGGAAAAGAAAAGCTCACAGCGGCACTACACCCTCAAGCTCCCCTACACCCTCAAGCTCCCAGGCATTAGCCAACTTCTAATTAATGAGGATTAGGAAGTAATCTCCCCAGTGGGCATGCAGAGAGTATGTCCCAACCCACTTACTGCTGGCAGAAGCTGCCAATAGATGCCAGGCAGGGGAAGAGCTGGATCCCCATCGCTCACCCACAGCCTGTTCCTGACAGGGAGCTGAGCTCTGGGTTATTCCAGTGCCAGGCAAGGGAGCATGTCTGGGGTCCCATGGAGGGAGAACAGGAAAGGAGACGGGCGTTTTATTCCCATCTGGCACCAGCTGCTCACTGCAGGGGTTCTGCATCCCCTTGGAAGCATCCAGTGCTGGCTATGGCTCTACAGACCGGTGGTGTGACCTGACCCAGAGCTGCTGTGAGCTGACTGCAGAAATGCACACAGATTGGAAACATTCACCCTCTGAAATTACATTCCTGCCTTCTGCATTCTGAAGAAGACCAAAGCCAGGATGTAACCTGGTAGAGTTCATACATACAGGCTTTCTCCTGCTGATGCTTGTGAAATGCAATCTGGTTCACATTCCTGTAGCTGGGCTGACTCGTGGGGATATGAGGAAAAAAGAAATGCACAAGATTTTATCCCTAAGCAAGTGATTAGATCTCTCTAAAACAGATATTTGTCTTGCAAGTAACTTCACACATATATGCAGAGGCACAAGTGCTGCTGTGCTGCCAGGAGGAGAGCTGTAGCTCTGGGCATGCACAAATAATAGGAGGCAGAGCGTGATCTGCTGGCCCTGATCATCAATGGGGCTGCATTTCCTAAATACAGAATTATCTTGTCTCATGCTTGCATCGTGATTTTTTGGTGCAAATAGTGTCCTGCAGTGCGCTGGATAAGGGAAGGACATAGGCAATGCTATGTACGTGCATGTGGTTTTTGCATGTGTGTGCCAAGAAAATTAAAAAAAAAATGGGCAGGAACTGTGCACAGATACCACCAATAGCTGCAAGTTGAGTTTTAGCACTGTTGTTTATAAATGTGCTGAAGAAATAAAAAATAGGAACAACTTCAGATTTTATTGCGGATACTTCCACTAAACCAAACCTTACTGCACTTGCAATGCTCTGTAAAAACAAAAATGTGTTTCAAAAGAAAATCAGGAGGAATTGCCAGAAATATGTAAGCATCCACCTCAAGATTTTTTGGGGGATGAGAAAGTTTGACTTATCACATCAAAATACCTTTCGGTTAGTGTTTTCTTTTTTCCTTTTAATTTTTTGACTGGGGAGAGGTTGGTATTATAACAATACAGTTCCACAGAGAAGCATAATACTGACTGACCCGAAATGGAATTCCTCTCAGAAATTTCCTTTTAGAAATGTCAAAGTATTTAATTTCTATTTCTATTCAAAATGAAGCCTAACCCCTCAATCCTGATGAAGCAGATCATTTGTCCTTAGCCCAGCTCAAGCAGCAAAAGCAAAAACGTGAAGGTGGAAGTCGGGATGGACACAAGTGACCTCCAAAACCAAAGAGCTGGCAGCAAATATGGGGGAAAATAGTTCGCTGTGCATAATTAGTAGAAGTGCTCTCTCCCTCTGATGCTTAGGATGTGAAACATTTGTGAGAGAAAAGTGGGGTGGTATGTGATCAGGAGCCCAGTAACTGTGACTTTTCTAAAGGAGAGCTGGGCAGATGTCCTACGTGACAGCAAGCAAATAACTTCATCTCTGCACACTTGAGCTTTTCCAAGCCATAAATCAAACCGACTGCACCAACGAAGTACGTTTGGAGTCTCTCAATTAGTTAATGCTTATAAATGACTGTGCAAACACAAGGTAGTATTAACAAGGGAACAGTCATTGTTACACTACTGTCTGTTAAACAACCAGGAGCTGAATTTCTCCCTGAACATTCACAAAGGGAAAGCAGCATTAATGCTCAACAAGGAGAAAACTACAAAGAACAGATTTTCAGAGCATGCACTTCCCCTTGAAATAAACTGTGTTAAAAGCACTTTACTTAAAAAGCACAATGATAGTAGCATCCTGCTAAATATAGGTGACTCACCACAGTGTAGTAGTGAGCATCCCTGAAGAGGGCCATTACAGTATGGCTTAACCTGCTGCATAAATATAAGCATTCTCTTGTGGTTACCATTTGGACCAAGGCACGAAGGACTACCAACATCCTCTGACCTTCAGTGGGTCATGAATCCTCTCTGAGCTTTGCTTTCTCCTTCTTTGCTGCTGGTAGTGTAACTAATTCATCTGCCCCATAAAGGCAGGAAAGGAGATTTCTAAGTTTCTTAATGAGTTGTTTATACCATACTTTCTATACCCATATTACCAGTGAGCAGCTAAATATAGCCATTCTTGAGACACTTCAAGATCCCTCAGAGAATAGAATCTTACAGAAGAAAATTGGACTTCAGGCAATACTGAAGAAAGAGAGATTAAAAAAAAACCCACAACACTGCAAGCAACAAAAAATACCACCTAATAGTTTCCAAAATAAGGATAGGATGCCTGCATTAGAGATGCAAGAGGTAGTTAATGCATCTGTGCCTGCCGCTGGGGACCAAGGTCAGGTCGTGAGCAAAATGATTTATCTACATGTCACAAAACCACACAGCTTGACACCAATGGCAATCTGTTCCAAAAAATGCATCAGCATGGAAAAGAAAGGCACAGCCATGGCCCTCTCTTGCTGGGGCTGAGGACCTGGTATAGGGCTGGGAAGAATATATGGGCTAACAAAATGGTGCTGCAAAGCCAGAACTTCAATGCATGGCTTCAGCTGGGATAAACCCAGTGCGCAGGAAGGGGAATTCACATGGGAACCAGAAAGACCGGCCTGTGTGAGATGTTGCAGAGCAGCTGTTGCATTGCTGCATTGCTACCACGCTCATACACTCGCCAAACTTGCAAGATCCAGCTGCAACAGGCCATAACATGCTGTCATCCCACCTGTTGCAATACTGTGTCACAGGATCCAAACACCATGCACAAAATAAATAAAAAGTTGTTTCTGCAGCTTAGCTGTACCTGATGTGTGATTTCTAACACATCATAAAATGTGCAGTAGGCTATTTCTGGTGATGGAGCAGGACTGATGTGCAGTTGCAGGGTTGGTTTCAAAGCCCTAAACAGAGCTCCCTCCAATCTTCCCACAAACTTCCCCGCGGATCCTGAAAAGTATTGTTTTTACAAAAGTCATTATGTTCATAATGCTTTAGAGGGAAAACAAAGACACTGCCCCTGCCCCAGGAGCATTAAAGATAATAAGCCCAATGAAAGCAGTCATCTAGCTCCAGTTAAAAAGAATCTTTGCTGTGTTACAAATTATGAAACAACATAAGCAAATGGGGCTATAATATTTGATTGACATTTCACTACAAAGCCTCACTGAGTGAGAATGACAAAATGACCTCCACGGACCTTCTCTCGCAGCTACTTTTCACTTGTTGGCCTTAAAGCATTTCTTGTGATGATACACTCTTACAGTTCCTGATACTTTAACTTCTAAGCCTTTCGCCTGTGATTTGGGTATCTCTTTGCACACGATCCTACTATACTTTTCTCCTCTATCCTCAAAACCAACCTAATGCCTCAAAAAAGGAAAATCACTCTTCCTAACCAGTCTGCAGCTCAGAGCAAAAATACACACACTCATCTTCTACAAATGTTATTCAGAAGAATCTCTGCCAATTTCATCCGAGCTCACACAGTCTATGTCTGTTGCTTATGCCTATCAGGAGTTTATTTTCAAATCCAAAACCAAAAATATGACCACACTTCTGTTGTGTAACACAGAAGTGACAGCGTATCACAGTTATTTTCACCTACCACCATCTTCTGCAGACTTTTCCTTAGAGAAAAATTAAAAACAATCTTGAGACACAGGTGGTTCGCTCAAGTCATTTTCAAATCTTAAAAGAAAGTGCAAGAAAAAGCATTACCCTGGTGTAAATAACTATTTTATGAAAGGTATGTTTCTGTGCTTAGTTGTTTCTACCGTCATTGGCCCCGCATGCCCTCTGCCAAAAAGAGAAAATCAAATATTTAGTCAATCTTTTTTTTTTTCTAAAGAGATAATCAAATGCCCCCGTAGCTTCAACCTCGACTTCGGTTACTGCTGGATGATCCTGCAGAGGTAGAACATCAACAGTAACACTTTATCACTTATATGCTCGTCATTGCAGAGGCATGGTAACTTTTTTAGTTCAATCTTTGCCATGTCTGCAGATTAAAAAAAATAAAAATAAAAAAAAATGCAATATTGACCTGAAAGTGAACGCACACTTTCAAACCCAGGAAAGTACAAAAAAGGAAAGAGAGCGGATGAAGTGTGAAAGAGCCATAATTGTTTGGTTTAATTACAGGATAATAAACTCTTTTTTCTTCCATAATTCATCTCTTTGAAGTCAGCAGGTTAAGTTTCCAGTTAACGCATGCAACTCCTAACTGGTTTCAGAGAGTGGGACTCAGGGTGCTTTCAAGGCTGCGGCACTTGTGAGAAGCCCACCTTGCTGACCACCAGGCTGGCTTCTCGCTGTGCCTGGCCAAAGAAGCACAGCCTGATCAATGTTCCCTGCAGGGCTGTCAGGGCCAGGCACAGCAGCCCCAGCAGTCAACTCCATCCCAATGCAGGCTGCCAGAAGCTTCACCCAGTCTTTGCTGAGATGTCCCCAGTGCTCTCGCAAGAGATCTCATCGTTTCTTCCTGTCCTCCCGCTATCTCGGGGCCCCTTGCAGCTGCGCTCTGTTCACTGCCAGGCTGACCTCCACAAAGTGACTTACTGGACCTGAGCAGACCTTAAAAAAATGACTTGTAGACCTCCATAAGACATAACTGTGTAGGCCTGCTCTGAAGTTTGGCATTAATTGAAAGAACACATCAACAGATGAGTCTGAAGGTTTCACACTTTGCAGGTTCTCCTGTCGCCCTTACCACAGCACCTCTGGGTGCTCTCAGCAATGTACCAAGCTATGTGAGGGACATCTCTCACACGCCATTTGTCCCCTCTCCTCACTGAGGACCCAGGCACACCTCACTGCACAAGGTCTGAGTTGGATGGGGAGGGCTGGGTCTCACTGTATCTCTAGAGCTGGGCACTCGGAGCTGAGGAAGCAGATCCCGGCGAGGCGCCGAGCCCCGGGGCACTCAGCTCCCACGGGCAGCTCGGCGGCATCTCCGCGCAAAGTTCCCTGCTGCCTCGGGGCCTGAGGGATGGACCGGAGTTTGGCACCCAGGTGAGCTTGCTGCCGGGCTAGGCCCTACCAGCCGAGCGCTCGTGAAGCCCAGACAGTTTACAGCAAGTTTCACAGCACCGTAAAAAAAAACACTAGTACTAAATGACGGTAGTAAAAGCGATGGTGCAGGAGAGGCAGCGCGAGGAGCGGAGCAGCCAGCCCGCAGAGCGCTCCCCGCCGCCGCATTCCCGAGCATCACCGGCGGGACTGCCACCAAAACTTCCCTGCCGGCCCCCGAGATCCCGCGTCCCCGGGCGGGGGCAGCGGCGCTCCCTTCTCCGCGCTCCGCGCTCCCCGCGAGTTGCCGCCGCTCGCCGCCGGGCTCCCCGCCGGAGAGGCACGGCTGGAGCCCGCACGTTTCCCCGGGATGTTGTTGCAGCGCGCACGCCGCTGCTGCGG